>SKCR01044387.1:0-47761 GCA_019454045.1 Zanthoxylum bungeanum
CAGCGTCACCGATTTCTGTGTCCTACACTATCATGAGCGGTATGATTTAATGGACCACACACATCGTTGTGTATTAGTTTTAATAAATCTGCAGCATGATGTCTAACACCTAGAAATGAGGCCTTTATCATATTTCCTTGGATACATGACTCACAAATCAGATAAGAATCTAAGGTAAGATTTTCAATCAAATCATCATTTACCAATTTGGATAGACGTCTAACACCTATGTGGCCCAATCTCATATGCCATAATTCAGTATTATTTAATTCAGATTTCATACTTGTATTTTCCTCTACATTAAAGATATCTCTATATGTATCCAAAACATAGTGATCGTTTGATAAAGAACATTCATATTTCAATAAATTATCTTATCATATAAACATAAAGTTTCATCCTTAATGTTTATTTTATATCCCTTTTTAACTAATATTGGCAGTGATATTATTTTTCTAATAAGTGAGGGTACATAATAACAGTCTTGTAAATTTAATTTACAACCATTGGGGAGATCTAAAATAACCGTTTGTATGGCTTTAACATCCAATGTCTCGCCATTGCCAACTCTAAGCTGGATGTCCCCTTTATTCAGCCTTCTTTTACCCTCATTACCTCCAGGGAGTTGCAAATATGAGTAGGACTACCAGTGTCTAACATTCATCCACTATTTACATCTAAGACAAATGAGATGTCAATAATTGGAAAAATACAAAGCGTATTTGAGGGTCCTGCTTTACCTATCAGCTCTGGACAGTCATTCTTCCAGTGTCCAGACTTCTTGCAATGTAGACATTGATCATGAGCTATTTGCGATTTTACACCTTTGCGCTTTTTGGAGTTATTCTTTGCAATATTTTTCTTCCATATCTTTATTTTCTTTGACTTCCCAGAAGTCTTCGAAGAGCCAGCTCCACCATGGAGGTACAATGTGGGGTTGCCTTTTCTCATATCATGCTCCATCATGCGTAACATGTTATGAAATTCTTCGTAGCTGGCTTGTATCGAGTGCATATGGAAGTGTAACACAAAGCCAGTATAAGATCCAGACAAAATCAAATTACGACCCAGCTATTCATCAATCACAATGCCTTGTCGTTCCAGATATAGAATCTGGTCGATCATGTTCAAAACATGGATGTTGACAGCTCATTCATCCTTGAGTTCAGTACAGAATAATTCCTTAGACCTCCGATAAATTTCGATCTCTTGATTTGCTTCGAATAACTCTTTGAGTGTTCGCATGATGCTCCAAGCATCTGGTACCTCTATATACTATCTCATAAAATCTGGAACCATCGATCCCAAGATGTAGGATTTCACCTTCAGGTTATCATCCTTCCATCGATTAAAAGTTTCTCGCTCTTCTGGAGTGGATTAGCGACAGCCATCTACAAGACAACATTTTAAACAGTAGCAGAATATTTTTCATTTCAAAAATAATAACACTAATTGATTATGGAATTTTAAATCTAATAGTACCATCCCACTATTTTACGTAATTCTATAATCTTCCTTAATGGAAAGATAGAATTTTGACTATCAAAATTTCATAGCGGGAAGTGGATCCCATGACATTTTCTCCAGGCTCACAATAATGACGGTATTGGCATTTATAAACTCATTAGGTAGACCTCCAAGGTCCATCACATTCATGTGACTCATAGTTTGGTCTTGAATCGTTTCTTATCCTCACAATAATGACAGTATTAGATTAAGACGTATTCCAGGTGTATACTTGTCAATGTGCACTAATGAGATTCATATGTACACCCTCACAATAATGACGGTATTTGGTGACTGCGTTAACTCATCACGCTACATTTAATGCTTTACCGGAGAGACCTAAGTTTCGAGCACTTATACCCTCACAATAATGACGATCTTGGATATAAGTAGTAAGAATTCATTCATCTCCTTATTGACAAGACGGACAATCCAATAATACTCCAACATTACTAATATTTTTACTTAAATAAAATAATCACTTAATCATAGGAGATTTATGACAATCAAGTCATTAATTTAATTAGGTCAAAATTTTAATTTAAAACATGCAATACATATCCAATATGACTTATGCATAATTAAATTAAAATTACTATGACATAGATTCAAAAACATGTGTTGTCTGGTTAAGCCTTGCTACTGATACCATTCTGTTGGAGTGGATGTGGAACCCATAGGGTCAGATCGGTACCCCGTGTTAGGATTGGTGCTCTGAGAGCCAATTTCTTATGTATTTCCCTGTAAATACTCTTGTAAGTATTTTATTAATAAATAAAATAAACAGTTTCTATAATATGAATTATTTTATTATATGGTAAAGACGTAAATGACCATAGAGTGATTGGTTATGACACAGTTGCAAAAGTGTCACAACTGACATTGAACAGTATCATAACAGTATCATTCTTTAACTGTTCCTGGTTAAAGTTTACAATTACTTAATCAGTAAGTAAACCCGCTGAGAACGGTATGTGTCGTATAGTGGAATATTGGATTCCAATAGTTTCTCAATGAACCATGAGTCTCGTGAGACTTGTATAGACATATAGGTGTTTATATCGGATAAACACTAAACGACTCACCGAAGATTCTTAATACATGGTACACCAACGTCAATAAGAATCTTCTCTGGTTGAGTGAGCATAATGATCCTCCGAATTGAGGTACCACTGTGGATGTATGAGATATCATCCACACTTTGATGGCAGTCATGTTACCGATCTATTTAGATCAAACCTTCGCATGTTCGTTGGATGTGGACTGATCCTCAGGATATCTTGTGAGTATCAAGATAGTATCTGTCAGTTCTGTGTACAGATCATAGGTATCCATTATGGAATTAGTAATTTGTTAAATCCATAGGCCCGTGGTACACTATAAAAATGAGTTCTAAAGTGTTATTAAGAGATTGCTAATAGAATACTCGACGAGATTATACCTATAGAGATTTGACATTTACATCTATATCTCTGGGATAATCCGGATACCTATGACGGAATGATTATACGTATGCAGTGACCTCGACCTGTATGGTTCATAGATTTTATCTGTGTTCTTCATAATTTACGGGTGAGTAGATTATGGACACGAAATTTGATTCCGTGACGGATATGCCTGAACCTAGAGAGTCTCACTAATAAAATATACTCGTAGAGCACTAGGGCAACATTTATAAATAATACTGATTATTTATAAGTCTTTTAACTGTTAAACGATAATACATGCGTTTGGGATCTTTCGGCCATTTGTTAAATGTCAAATTGTGATATTTGATATTTATAATTAATATATATATTTTGATTATTTAATGTAAACATAATAAATATATTTTAGATGTTAGTATTTAATTATTTAATTATTTAATTGTTAAATTATTAAATTAATTAAATTACAAATATATTATTATTTTAATTAAAGTAAACAAATGGCATGTTTTAGTTGGATTAAATGGCCTATATTTATTGGATAAATTTGCATGATTTAATTGGTTTATTTGTGATAAACATTAAATTGTTTAATGGATATACACCACAAATTTATTAAATCTTATCCATTTATTTATTGAAATAAAAATTGAAATACTTGGCTTATGTTTTTTCCCTTTTTCGGTCACGGCTTAGAAAATATATAAGCCTTGTTTCAATTTTTTATTTCATAATTCAAGAACCCTAAAATCAAAATACAAAGTGAGTTGAGAGGAAAAGAGAAAGAAAGAAAGGAAAGCTTGGAAACTTTGCAATTTTGTAAGTTTTTCTTACTTTCTTCTTCATGAAAAATATTTCTAAGATTCTAGGCTTCAATATATGTAGCTTAGATTTTTCTCTACTCTTTTGTGTATGTATTTTGATGGTTGAGAAAATGATAGAAAGAAGGAAGCATGTACGTGTATAAAGAACGCATGAAATTAGTTTATTTATATTCTTTTTGCCTTTTGATGGTGAGTTGTCATTCTAGAGTTACTTAGCCACTCATAAATGACCTAGAATTGTTCTTGAGTTGTTTCATGATGGTGAGAATTGTTTGGTGTGGTAAGAATTGAATTAAAGTGTTGAATTTAATTAATTTGGTGTTAATTTGTCAATTTATGGAAATTATAAAATTAGGGTTCATAACCTATTCCATATTTTGGGATTTTCATATATGTGTTAATTAATGATGTGTATATATGATGTATATTAAATTTTGGAATTATTGGATTTTATCTTGACATGTTTTGAACTAAAAAGACCAAATCGTAAATTCTTGAAAATTTAGGGACCTCTCGGTAATATGTAGAAAAATTATTTTCTTGAATTAAAAATTATATTTTCATGCATAAGACATGTACAGATGATTTTGGGATTGATTTGGAATTAATTAAAATTGTATTTGACAATTTATAACTAAAATGATAAAAATACAAAGTTTAGGGCCTAAACGGTAATTAATGGAAAAATCTGATTTTTGGGTAAAAAATTTCAGTTTTTAAGTATTAAGTAATTAAAATAAATACCCAATAAAATTTATTTAAATCTAAAAATTTTGATTTTCCTCGTTTCGCTGCGTTTACCCGGAATTGCCGCCTAAAACCCTAACACCCCGCGCAGCGGCAATGGGTCTAACCCATGGATATCAAGCATAGGTGTAATTTTAAATTATTTAATGAAATACTATATTCCATTACGAGTCTATATGAAAAAATCGGGGCTGAATCGCAGTCCGGAAACTCCAGAAAGAAGCAAAATAAATTTCGATGCACGCAGGGCGTGTCGCGTGCTATGGTGTGCGGGCGCACTGTGCGCGCACTGCCCACTAATTTTTTTTATTAAATTTCATTTGAATTTCATTCTTCAGCCTTCAGCTAAACACTCTCAAAACACCCAAAATTAATTTTTAACATCAAAACCAACATCAACACATGTTATAGAATAAAATTCAAGTTTTTCAAAATATCAAATATTTTTACAAAAACATAAATTTATTCTAAATACGTACTTGCGTACATTTTGAATCCAAAACACAAACCAAATTAGAATCCCAATAAGAAATGTCTCGTGAACAATTCTAGATCACCTAAAGGAGGTTAAGTGATTCTAAAATGGTAATCATAGCTATAAGTTTTAATCTAGAGTTCTAAACTGTAATTTTATGTTTATGTCTAACATAAATATTTTGACCCAATTACAAGCATATTATGTTTATACTTCCAAAGCATCCTAACACAATTAATTAGCCTAATTTCAATATTATGTATCTAATATATAATTCAACATTATATGTCTCACTAATAAAAATATAGCTTTTAGAGAAAATCAAACTTACCTAGCAAGATTGATTTTAAGATCCAATCTACTTCTGTTTGTTAAAATGTTTGGAGAACTTCCAAGGATTAGCAAGCTTGACTCCAAGATTCAATCTTGATTCCAATGCTAGCAAGCTTCACCCCAAGATCCAATCTTAATTTCTCATAGATGAAATTTTGTAGAGACCTCACAAAGATTCTCTAAAAATTTCTCTAACTTAGGCTAATTTATGTAATACTTGCTTGTATTAGCTTTCTCAAGCTTTTGCTTTTCTTAATTAAAACCTTCCTAAAGCTTGCTATTTATAGCAAAACTTAGGCAATTTTTAATTAATAAAAGTTGTAATCAACTTTTATGTGGGCTTAATCCAATTTGTCCAAATATGTATAATTAGGTGTGACTAATCTCCATTGTCTACCACTTGATTTAATCCAATTAAATCAAGACAAAAATTAGGAAATGGATTAGTTAAAATGTTTGTCACTTTGATTTAATCCAATTAAATCAAGCCATATCCACCTATTATTACATACTTAACAATTACCATAATATCCACAAATGGTTGAGATAATTATGATTTTACAATTAAGACCTTGTATAATTATTGAATTAAACCAATTAATCCAATTAAGTCAAAGTAAATAATCAATGTTATCCAATAACACTTGATTATCTTAGTTGATAATTATAATATCGAATATTATCTTTTATAAAAATAATCGGCTACTCAAGTGCTCAACGAGTACACTTCATATTGGGACTCTCTAAGTTCAGACACGTTCGTCATATAAGCTTAGCTAATATGTACGTAATTCGACCACCTCCGAATTCGCAAAGAACACGAACGACCTTTCTGAACTATAAAAGTCGAGATCATCACATATATTTAACAATCCCTCTGTCGTAGGCTATTCGAGTTGTGCTTGTACACCGTCAAGTTTCTGAGGTGCACATCTCATTTTGACATGTCCACAATTCTTCATAACTGATGCGATCCACCCTAGGTGATCGACTTTGGCCAAAGCTTTAAGAATCGTGACTTTACTAACATGGATACCTAAACCCCTTATGGTACACATACGGGCTTACGGATCCTATTTTGCTTCGCACTTGATTATTGAGTGCATTGGTCCACACTCAACGAACATTTAGAAGCCATACCATGAAAGGTTTCTGACATACATG
The DNA here is from genome assembly GCA_019454045.1 of Zanthoxylum bungeanum. Classification (NCBI taxonomy): domain Eukaryota; kingdom Viridiplantae; phylum Streptophyta; class Magnoliopsida; order Sapindales; family Rutaceae; genus Zanthoxylum; species Zanthoxylum bungeanum. Next base: position 6,477 of record SKCR01044387.1, read on the forward strand.
GCATCAAAGTGTGAATGATATCACACAAAATCAATGTTATCATATAGTCAAAGGATTATATATGCTACTCTACTCGATGAGATTCCTATTGACGGAGGTGTGTACTGCCAACTATTAGGAATCACATGTGCTCCATTCAGTAATTGTTCCAACCAATACCCATACATCTATACGAGTTTCCAAAACTAATGGTAAATCAGGTTAAACCATTGGAACTCTAATTCTAATACACGACATGTACTAGTCTTATAGGTTACAGGAATTCGACCGTATTCCAAAACCAATGACTAGGAACATATATACTTTAAGAATAATTACAATAGTAATACTTATCCCAATGTTGGACCACCTAGTGTCTAATATTACTACAAGACTATTCTAAGATCGATGTCATTCTTAGCATATCTATACATCAATTTAATACGCATAATGACAATATCATTAATAAGGTATGAAATGAAAATGTAGTTATTTTATTAATAAAATATACAATTTGTATTGGCACTCCAAGCAACAACTCCAACAAATAATACTTAATGAAAATTGGATTTCATTCCCTGTGGGTTCGACATTCTTACTCATCTTTACTAAAACTTGACACCGTATACTTGCGGTATGAAAATCTCGCAACAAAGTTACATGAGAGTTTTTGAGAGCGTTTGTAAGTGAGAGGGTTTGTAAAAGCTGTAAATGAGCAAAAATGGCCTTTATATAGGCTGCTCTGGGTGATCCTGGCTGTTGAATAGAGTTTAAAACGATGGATGGGTGAAAATTATCAGGTCGATCACAGCTATTGAATTTAGATCAATGGCTCGAATTGGAGCCATACGTCGGTTAATCTCAGTTGTCCAAGTTTTGGCAGACAAGTCACAGATAGATGACATCTGGCACGTCGGGGAGACGAAACGAAACTAATTTAATAGATGTGATGGGCTACATTTAAGGAATACCATTATATCTTTGCATATTCCTATGGACGTTTCAGAACCCTATGAGCACATTTTCGAATGGCAGTGATATTGGGATATATTCCTAGAGCTTCATGTAATGTGTAAATGAAATTATTTGTTTAAAATAAAAGATCCATTGTTCATTTATCAATTATTTTGATTTAAATTGCATATTGTAAAATATCTAGTTTACCCTTGATTACTTAAGTGTCTTCAGACTTATCGTATGAGTGTCATACATAAGAGGATTTAAGTCTGAAGTTAGTAATTTAAAATAGTCCATAGATAGCAAACAAAGCGGGTACTTTATTTGTGGTTTATCTATAGTTGCGGTCCATTCTACAAATGTATGGCGACATTGATCTGAGATCGTCCATATGGTGACATGAGGATGGAGGAACCTTAAATGATGTGATCATGTAGGACTAGACCTAGATAGAAATAAATTTCTTATAATATCCTTTAAATAAAGAAATTCATTTCAATCTACTAGATTGTCATATATTGATTGATATGAATCTTGAGTGTAGTATGAACTTATGCATGACAAAGGTGAGGTTGGTGTAGAAATCATGACCAATAACTACATACTTTGGGGACATGATTTGGTGTGTAGCTGAGGACGTTTTACATAGATATGGAATTCACTCCTTCTTGCGAGAAGTAGAAGAGTATCTTCTTTAAGGGTTGATTCGGTACTTGAACGATTAGAGCGCTCAAGTCATTCTATTACTAATAGAAAGATTAGTATTCATAATAATTATGAATTAATCGTTCATTAGAGAATCAATGGTACTTAGGCATGGCAAGCAGACCCGGGTCCAATTAGACCCGCATCCGCAAAAAAAATTTGCGGATCCGGGTCTTCATTTTGAAGACCCACATTTAATCGGGTCCAGATGCGGGTCCAGGTGGTTCCGGACCTGGGTATCTGGACCCGATTAAATAAAAAAAAAATAACTCTTTCATGATTCATTTTCTCATGTTTTTCTTTTATTACTTAAAAAGAAAATTGTTTGATTGATAATTATATGTGTATGGGTTCTGGATAAAAAAAAATGTCAATTTTAGCTTGATGATATTTTATTTTAGCTTCAAAAAATAAAAGAAAAAAAAAACAGTGAAGGAGTTGCGGATCCCGGGTATACCCGGGTCCATTCCGGGTATACCCGGGTCCGGACCCAGATGCATTTTACCGGGTCCACATCCGGACCCGGGTCCCCTGAAGAGCATGCTGATCCGGATCCAGATACATACGGATCCGGGTCCGTATCCGAAAATTGCCATCCTTAATGGTACTTAAGGTAAAAATAATTAGAGAGGTATAACAGATATTTTAACCTGACTCTAATTATAAGATACTCGTGAAAGGTCAATTCGTATGTAATGACTATATCGACGGACACCGACGTAGTTCTACTTATTTTATATATATTTATGGCAACGAGAGTGCAATTTAGGTTTTTAGTGGAATAATCTAAAGTTAATAATTCAGAATATTTAATTAAAGAGTTTAATTAATATTTCGGGATTATTGGAGCTCGGAACTGTAGATCCATTTGGTCCCCGTGCTATCTCGGTATACTGTAGCAAATTAAATATAATTAGATAATTCAATTATATACTCACATATATTATTATTATTAATAAGATTAATAATATATTTATCACACATGTAACTTTATATTATTTTAATATAATCTTTTTCCATAATGAATGATTATAAGATAATTTATTTATTAAAATTTTGTTATAATTTAATATACAATTTTAGAAATGAATAATATTGAAATTTGATTTCATATCTTTTCATTTACAAAATTGGAAGTTACATTATATTTAATGGTAACTTCTAAATATCTTAATGAAGGCATTAAACAAAATATTTTTTGTTATGAAAAATGGCATCTTAGTAGAATTTTTGAGGGAAAACAGTAAGGGTTTTGGTTTTATATTTGACAACCAAAACCTTTAGTATAAAAAGAAAATGTGATTTTTTTTTTGGAAGACACTTTTCATAATTTTGAACCTTAACCTCCATTGTCTTTTGGTTTTCTCTCGAGTGTTGTAGAAAAAAAGAAAAAGAAAATTGGGTGACAAAGTTTTGATCCTAAAAGGTTTAGTGATCTTTTTGTGTAAGTCAAGCCAACCCTTGCATTTTTTGATGGCGAGTCATAGCACGGAAGAACATTTGAAATTGAAACATATTTCTTCATCATTTTATTATTACCATTCTCGGTAGTGAGCAGAAAAATTTACTCACTGCCGCCACTAGGAAGCTTTGTGTGTTTTGATTTTGGTTCTATTTTTGTACAGATTTTTGGGCAATACAAAGACCTGACTTGGGGATATTTCAGGTTGTTTTAGAGTTCAAAAATATCCAGAACTACTGTCCAAAATTGGAAAAACAGCCAGCACCAAAACGGTGAGCCGCACACACGTATGGAAGTTTCGGTGTACAAAACAGTCCAGTTTTTGGGCTGCTTTTCGGGGACTGTGATTGGTGAAATCACACACGTAACGCAAGCGCACATATCACTCAAGTAGTATAAAAATGTCAATCACACGATGACTTAATTTCTACTGTTATTATTAATTATTGGTACTATTTATTTACAGGTATCTAATTAAAGGGAGAAGAGAATGATTACTTGATTGGTTGGTTGAATGTGGATTTGCTAAATAAGTAAATAAAGAAAAATACAAAAGAAAATACTAAGGAAACCAAACAAAAGACACAAACAACTAGGGTTATGATTTTACACAATATTTTTCTAATGATGAATTGATTCTCTTATACATGTGTAATAAATCAGTTTGCTAACCTGGAACACGAAGATATGCATAAGCCTCTGTCGATGGTCAGATGTAAACACCCAAATAACCCAATTAATCATATGTCTATGTTAACCAGATTACCTGAATTCATTAAGTTCAAGTTCCAATTATGGCTACTCATGCCCGACAGGTATATGTCTATCCTGTAAGGAAATCTATTAAGGGATATCTATTTTAAGGGAGATCGTGAGCTATTGAATCTAAGGCTGAAACCTAAAATCTATTTTTCAAGTTCATTTTAAGTTTACCACATCAATCTTATTGGTGATCAGGCAACAAGAAGCATTAAGTTTAAGATCCAATAAATAATTAAAGTATTACCCATAATATAATTAAATCAATTATTAAGCATGTTAATATTGTGTTTCATCACTTCCCTAAAATAAAATGTCGGGGGTTAGGGGATCCACATTTAACATTTCAAACCTAGGAATCTCACTGATTATAATATATAAATTATTATTAGTTCTGTTTTCTCAGGAATTAATAATGTCAAACATATAAAACCAGCCATGTAGGCGGTAGTCTAATTTAATCCAATTACACCAGCCATATAGACGGTAATCATCTGTCAAATAAAGACCGGCCATATAGGCGGTAAAATAATTTATATTTAAACCGACCATATAGGCGGTATCATAGTTTGCCATTAATTAGTCCGGTTATATTATAATTAAGTGAGATTGACCTAGTTAATCGTATTAAATGTTTCACCCTTCCCCCAACGAAATTTAACTACAAAACATAAAAGAAAATAAAAATACTAAAACTGTTATTACTAAAAATAAAAATACATAATTAAAATACTGAAAATAAATACAAACAATATGCAATCCCTAAATTCCTTATAGAAACCTAAGGAAAGCATGAAGAAAATCAAATGAAATCAAATGCAATTTATAGACAAATTTTCCCTCGGCGTGTCGCGACTCGCAAAGGTCTGCGCATCGTGATGCCTGAGCTGGCAACGCGATAGACACAGTTTCTTCTAGAGACAACACGTGGCATACAGTAAATTTCGGTCCACTGAGATGTTGACATGTGGCGAAAGGTGATTCGCGGCCGGTGACGTAGCTGACACGTGGCAGGCTGACTCGGTATGCGGCTGATGTGGCAGACACGTGGTTGACATGTGGATGACATGTGGCTGACACGTGGCACACTGTTGATGCGGTCCAATCGGATGATGACTTGTGGCACGCGTTTTATCGACAGCATATGATGATGATACCTGGCACGGTGCATTTTAGCAGATTTGTTGTGATGTTGACACGTGGCAGGCACATGTTAGCAAGTGCGCAAGATAGTCGACTTCTCTGATTTTGACACGTGTCCGGCACAATTTAGCAGTATCCGGCGCATGTTAGTGGTCGCGACGCAGAAGTGTTGCGCGTCGCTACACCCAAATGACTATTTTGCCCTTTTTGTTCATTTTTCACTATTTTGGCCCTGATTTAATTCCAGTGAGTTCTGAAACTTTATTTACCTACAAAATAACAATAAACACATAAAAACATTAATTAAACCCGAGAAACTAAACAAAATATTAGGTCAAATGAGCGGTAAAGTGTGATATATTTTTCACTCATCAAGCTGTTTGTGGTTGTTAAAATCATCAAAAAATAAAAATAAAAATAAGTTCAATAGGCCTAGACAGTTTCGGCAATTGAGAGGAAGAGCGGAAAAATTTTCAAGGTCGATATCGGTGCCTAACACATTTCCGCCGCGCGGGAAGTCGTTTCTTACAGGTGAAAGAAAGGCAATCATCAGGAAAATGGTATTTTTGGCATTAAGTAGAGCAACTCGTCCCGAGGAGGACGAGCTTGGGAGAACTGAGGTGATATGTTCTCATGGGGCCACAACCCGAGGATATTGGATCAGTTTTTATTTACATACACCACCATCTTTTGAAAATTTTCCAACATCAACTCGCAAACTCGTTGATACCGAGAACTATGAGACATATGTTGATGGTGGTTTTTGAAGGGTATTACCTAGAGGAAGGATCAGATATCGAGGAGTGGTGGAATGGAGATTATATTTCTCCAGAAATGGATAGTAAAGGCCCAGAAAAGATGGGGTTTGACATGAAGACCTGACCTCATAGTATAGAGAAATTATCCTGAAAGTAGAGCATGTTGAGGAGGAAGCTAGTAATACCAATCCGACCACACGAAGAAAGGGATTTTGTGTTGATTGACAGTCTGTAGAACTGACCTGATGAGGCCCCTATGTGTGAACCCTACCTAGTTAAAGAGTCGGGCATGACTTTGATGAGTATCATTTTTCTCGGTACGCCGACCCGAAGAACAAAGATGGGATCACCGGCCGACCTGTAATAGGGTCATATGGCATATGTCCTAATTAGGAATATGTGCTTCTAGAAGGCTAACGATGGTGGAAGGAAAGCAGCAGTTCACAATTGTTGTAGACCCTGCCAGCCGTCATAAGCCAGTGTAGTGTCATGCTAGTGGCATAGTAGAGCCGCCATAGGCTGATGCAATAGCAGAGGAATAAAGAGATCTGATTGGCTAGATTGAGGGTGGTTGAGGAGAGTTATGGCTGCAGTGATGGTTATGTGACATGAGCTGACGTTAGAGTTGGTGGAATAGTGGATTTGAGATCCTATATAAAGGGGTTGAAGTCACTGTCTTAAGGGTTAGCAATTTTTACATTACACAACTTGTAGAATAAAGAACTTAAAAGCTTGAGATAGAGAAAGAAAGCTGGTAAGTTACTCGACTACTTGAGAGAATTATATCAGACTTGTTCATACTCAAGGTGTCATATCATTGTATTTATGCTTCCCCTATTTATAGATCGGGTCGGTTTTGACCCCGAGAGATAATAAAATATCCTCATTTCACCCGTGAACGTAGGTTAGAGTTACTCTTCGCCGAACCACGTAAATATGTGTTTAATCATATCTGTTTGTCAAATTTGTGTGGTTCCCAACTAAGCAAATAAATTTACTGTTCGATAGAGGTTTACTCGAGGAATGTGTTCTTTATTTTATCATTAGAATGAAAATAACCGTCAATAATTTCATTTATAATAAAACTAGTAAATTATATATTGTGAAACCCCTATTTTATAGCTACCCAACTCACTCGATGATCTATCTAACAAATTTGTACAGGCTACTAGCAATTTTCATATAGCCGGGGGCTTTGGCGCGTGCGACACCGCCCCTTCACTTGACGTGAAACTGCTGGTGGTAACTTTAAAGGAAAGCTTGTTTCCTCAGTTTCATAAAACGCGGCGTTTCTTTGTGTTTTGTTTTAGCATTCATTCTATTAATAACTGAATAATTAAATATCATCCTGCCTAAATAGTAAATCAAATACTAAAAAGGGAAGAAAATGACTCGCAAGTCGCAACTGAGTCCTGGTCTCATGACGGAGAATTGTCTACTTTAAATTTTATTATTTGGGCCCTTTTCGGCTTTCCAACTTGAAGGTTAATGAATGAATTATTAATTAATTAATTTGCTTTAACATGCAAATCACATGGGTCTTCAGATGGCAACGAGTCGAGTATGTTATCGATTCGTATTCATCTCATTTCATTTATGGGATAAAAAAATTATCCTTTCACCCGCCCCTAAAATATTGAGCTCTCGTATGGTTCTCATTCATACGAAATTTTTATCTCTATTTAAATTGATATGTCAATATACATACTCGATCTGTCCAATCAACGGATATAAAAAATTATCTGTTTATTCATCTCTAATATATCAAACCCCGCTGATTTTGCCATCCCTACTTTTTACATTATCATGACAAGCTCAATAAAAACTTTGTGGTAAAATTTAAAATGAAATTCTATTTGTCTTCTTGGGGGACAAGAAACTAGCGACCATGTGGCAATGTGACGCTTGGCCGATTGATGTGCATGTTACATAGGCCCACTTGTTTTGAGTCATGACTCGTGAGTCATCCCCAACAAAATGCCGAAGATTTATTTCGGTTACGTAATTGAAAAGGTGTAGATGTGAATTAAAATTAGAATTAGAATTAGTCTATAACAGGGAACGGCGGCTTGCATCGCAAGATTTATTTACTTGTCAGCTGATTCCAGCTTAGAAACGACAAAAATTTTTGTGGGTAAGACAGAATTGTGATGTGGGGTGTATTACTTGATCATTTTTAAAAAAAAATTAAAGCCTTTTTTTTTTTATGTTATGTATAAGTATCTTTTTAGGTAATTGTGAATCAAAATCGAGAAAAATAAGTTTTTCAATTATTGACTTAAAGTTAATTATGAGAAAACCGCTATGGATATGACATTTTTAGGGGTATATTTTTTATTGACATTTCTGTTTCAAACAGTTATATATTTTAAAGAAATATTAGAATATATAATTACTTGAAACATAAATATCACTAGAATATCACAAAAAAACGTCCCTCTATAATTATTGCTATAGATATGTAAAATATAAGATTTCCATTTGGGGAGAGGGGGTTGAGTAAACAAATTTTTTGATTCGATGAGCAAATAAGTGGACAATTTTTTATACTCATGAGTGGCATCCCTATTCTAATAAACGTAAATTCTTCGTATGAATTTGGGGGGATAGATACTGTATTTAAAGTGAGTGAACAAAATTTCATATTCGATCTCGTATATTATCAACAGATAAGGAGATGATATCCGTATTTTTATAAACGTATGAAAGGGGACCCATGAAAGGGTCTAATATATTAGGGATGAGAAAAGATAAAATTTTCATACCCATTAATTGAACGAATCAAATACGGATATTAATATCTCGCGGTTGCCATCTGTAGTGTAACTCCATTGTAAACCAAAGATGGCCCTCATATAGACGAGAGAAGCATCTGTTTGGGGTTCTAGAATTTATTCTACCAGATCCTAAACGTCTGATCGATGAAAATGCAAAACCATTTTTATTTGATCTCCATTATCCCGAATCCGATCAGTGTCAGTCAAAAATATCATCAAGAGAAAATGAAGCGAGGTTACGCTTCTGTTTCGCGTAAAAGATACTGATAACTAACAAATCAATATCAACAAATTAATATTAGTAAAATAAGTTTTTTTTTTTTTTTTTTTATCCTTTTAAATAAATAAAAAACAATTTCCTAGTCAGATCCTCACTCATTTTCACACACTGCTTTTTGCCAGATGGTGTGTGCGCACACGCTCGACTTCATTTTCATGGCGAACGCAGCAGCCTGTACTACACAAAAGGCTTTTACATAACCGTCTGAATCAAACAAAACCAAAAGAAAAAAAAAATACCTTTTTCTCTCTCTCTCATTTGCATACTCAAAACAAAAGAAACCCCAAAAGCCAAAATATAATTGTTGTTGTTGTTGTTGTTTGTAAACGATGGAAGAGAAAGCTGAGAAAGAGAAAAAGAGAGTGATAAAAGAAAGAATGAGAAGAAATGAGGAGGAGCTTGATAAGATGTTGAATGATATCACTCAAAATCAATCTTTGATTTTTGCTAATCATCATCATCTTGTGTGTGGATCACCTTTTACTAGTGGAGTGTCTCTGCAATCAACAACAGGGCACTCTTCTCCTTCAAGTTCTTGTTTTTCCAAAAATGGGTTTTGCTTCTCTGAGGATGATACTCCCAATAATAATATTGAGAATGCTAACAAGAGTAAGACACAAGGTGGGGCTGCCACTGATTATTTTAATGATTTGTTGTTGGATTCGAAGACAAATGATTCTTATTGTTATTATGGGGAGAATGTTAATGAGAATATGGATTATGAAATAGCTTTGTCTGAAAAACTTTATAGGATGAATATTGGTGTTGGAGTTGGAGAGGATCAATTGGATCATAGTGCTAAATTGAAGAGACTTGAGATCATAGACCCACTTGGGGTTGGTTTTGGTTTTAGTGATGCTTCTTTGGGTGGGAGTGTAGATGTAACTTCTTATAATGTCGAAAAATACAACAGTTTTGATGGTTTTAACAATTCTGTTTCTGATTTTCGAAGATTAAGCTCCTCTAATGATGTAGTTTCCAAGAGTTTTGATGATGAGAGGAAGTATTTATTGGTAGGTTTTGGTGGGGAATATGGTGAGAGTGACTTAAAGGGGTCAAAATTTGGTCTTGGTCTTGATCATTCTAAAGATTTGCGTTTTAATCCAAGTTATAGTAATATAAGGCATCAACTTCTTGAGCAGAGGACGGAACAGGGGAGGAGCTGGATTAAAGCGGGTACACGGTTACAGAATCCATCTAGGATTAGTAGATCTTATGTTAATGATGCTTTGGTTGGTTCACAGCAACTTGGATACACTAACCAAGATATTGGTGTTATGAATCATTTGCTTTCCAATCAGTTGATGCATCCTGAATCTGATTTAGATTTGGGGACACTGATGTATAATCAATCAATGTTGAAAGAGAGGACTAATGCAATGCCAAACCACAGGGTTTCGGAATCTTTTAGGCCTGTCAAAGGAGCAGGTGCTGTAGAGAGTTTTGGTTGTGAAGAAAGTTTTACTATACAAGGAAAAAGTGTTAATCGTGTTGTCAACAGGGGGCGTGATTCATTGAGGGGTAACAAGAAGAGCAACCTCAATGAGATTGTAACAAGAAATCCGCCAGTGAAAATTTGCAAACATGATGATTTTGCTTATGATGGAGGAGTTTGTGGTAATGGTCAGAGCCTAATGGGCATACATTGTCCATTGCATTTGTTACCTGATTCCAGTTCTTTGGCTGAGGTCCGAGGTGATATATACTCAATGGCAAAGGATCAAAATGGTTGTCGGTTATTACAACGGGTATTTGATGAGGGAACTTCTATAGATTTGCAAATTATATTTGATGAGGTCATTGATCATATTGTTGAGCTTATGATGGAGCAGTTTGGCAATTACCTTGTCCAGAAGTTGCTGAACGTGTGCAGTGAAGAACAAAGGATGCAGGTTCTACTCATGATAACTGAAGAACCAGGACAGCTTGTCAGAGTTTCCTTAAACACATATGGGTAAATCCTTTATACATGAATTAGTAGTTGCATTGCTCATTTAATTTTTCAAACAATTATGATTACATATGTTTGTTTCATTCCAAATAAATTGGTGATTTGGTGTTGCGGTTACCAGCACGCGTGTGGTACAGAAGTTGATCGAGACTCTAGAAACCAGGCATCAGATTTCACTGATCAAAGCAGCACTCAAACCTGGATTTCTTGATCTTATTAAGGATCTGAATGGCAATCACGTGTTACAACGCTGCTTGCAATGCCTTAGCAATGAAGACAACGAGGTATTAGCTCTTTCTTTCCATTTCTTTAGTAATGACAGTTCAGTTTATTTCTTATGATCAAATGTTATTTAAGAATGTTTTTCAACATTTCGTCATCTTCTTATCCACAGCATTTGATGTTTTGGTGTGTTATTTTCCACAATTCACTGTGTATTTTGGTTGGACATTCTCATTGGCATCTTCTTATATCAGTTTGTGATACCATTCTGCTTTATGCCTGCACTGGTGGCATAAGCCAAATTGACACTTTATGAGTATCCATCTTTTATTTAATTATTATTTTAACATGCTTATGACTAGTAACAAATAAACAAACTGATCAACTGACAAATGATTAACATGTATAAAGGGCCAGCAACAGAAATCCTGCTTCATGTTGGAATGGCACAAGCAACTTCTTTGGTTACTTGGCAGGAATAAAATAATCTTTATAGAACTATTTACTTTACAATAAAGTTTTATAGAATCATTCTCTGTTACTGGTTTTTTATAGAATCATTCTCTGTTACTGGTTTCAGAGTAGTCACTTTATCGTACTTACTCCTTAGTTTGACCTTAGCCTGGAGATATGTAATTATAAGTGATAAGAAAATTTATCATTAGACCAAAATTATAAATATTTCTCGCTGAGTGAATGTCAATGATAGTTTAGAGATCATCATATTAAAGGCATGCCTCCAGATTAAATGTAACGTCCCTGAACTTTCTTCATTAGTTTTTGTTTTCTTTAAGGGTTTATTTGAGTTCTGTTGACATTTTAAAGTTTGTCGCCATTATGTTTTCATGTTGGGAGTAGATTGCAAAATATCCAAGTCGACAAACTAAGTGATACTCGTTGCAGTATCAATGAATTAACATCATTTTAAATAGAACTTTAGAGGTAATTTGCTTACTCTCATTTAATGATTGGTGGAGCACGAAGTGGAACACAATTGATGGGAGTGTAGGGCTCAGGATCTCACCTTGAGATCCTGGGTTCGAATTCAGAGAGTTCTTTTCTTGTAAGAGCCTGAGACAGCCAGGGGTTTTACCTGCTCCACTTAAGTCCGGAATTGGTGGTTTGACAGTGAGGTTTCCAACGATTTCAAAATATATATATATATATATATATATATATATACTTGGTATCTTTGAAATATTGTGGGTAAGTTCTAATCATCAATTGGCGTACGTCTCCACATGAATAGGAATATATTTTGTTTTGCTAGGAACATATATTGGTAAATACATAGCATGTAGGGCAAATAGATGGCTATCAGTATAGTCACCAAGTTGGATGAAGCAGCTCTAACTTTGTGTTGTATGAGCCAAACCATATATGCAGTTGTAGCCTCGTAGGCCATGGAAGATGAAATAATGTTCGACCAATTCGTAATTTCTTGGAGATTGCCTCATCATGTGAAATTTCTAATTATAATTAAAGATCGCAGCCAGAAAAATTAGTGATTGTATACACTGTATTTTTATGTATAACCCGATGATAAGTTCGGGAACACCCTCCAAAAATTGGGAAATTGTAAGGATGAATGTTAGGAAGGAAAGGAACTCCAGGGAATATAGCCAAAAGCCAGCCGGATATCACCTATGTCCGGCCTACCTTCTCTCAAGCCAGTAAATCTGGCCGGATATGTTCTTAAAATCCTAAATCCTACCGGACATAACACAACTGTCATTGAACGAGCAGATTGTCAGTTACTGAAGTTAAGAGACCTGATTATGTCTGGCCGGACATACAATTCAAATTTAACATCCGGCCGGACATGTATTAATTGGTCAATGCATGTGCAAATTTCCAAAAACTGAAGTCACGGACTGATAAAAGTCTGGCCGGACGTACATTTCAAATTATAAGTCCGGTCGGACATGCATCGAGCATTACACACTGCAATAATCTAGTAACGTTAGATAGAGAAGAGAGAAGAAGAGGATTCTACTAGAGATGGTAAAACGAATCAACGAATCGAATTTGTATCGAATCTTAAACGAATCGAATCGAAATGTGATGGATTCGTATTCGATTCATTTATTAAACAGATCCTAATATCAAGATTCGTATTCGATTCGTTTATTAAACGAATCGAATACGAATATTCGTTTAGTCATGATATTATTTAATATCATAATTTACCATAGTTGATTTATATTAATTATTCATAAATATATACATATAAAATATGTAATTAATATATTTATTAAAAATATCTCACCAAATATCGAAAATATTATTTTTTTTATGGTAATTAGCCATAATTTCTCGAATCTTAATTGAAAAATAACAATAACTAGTAAAAGAAAATAATAAAACGAATCATAAACGAATAAACGAATCCATAAGCTTAAATTTGTATTCGATTCGTTTAATAAACGAATCGAATCGAATTGACTCATTTATTAAATGAATCCATTTTTTCAAACCCGTATTCGCTTTAAAGCGAATCGAATCAAACGAATAAACGAATCCTGACCCAAATTGCTACCTCTAGATTCTACTCCCCCCTTCTTTCTCAGACCTCTCATTTACATTATAAAAAGGCTTCCCCTTTCACATTGAGGAGGCTAGTTTTGGGGATCAATCTGACATAAAACTTGAAATTCTAAAAATCCTTGAGAGAGAAAAGAGAGTGTGAGCCACAAAATTTTGGAGTTCCACATCTCCTCATGAAAATCTAGCAGTAATCCAAAAATTAGAGGTGTCTTCTGAGCCACAACATACTCATAAAGGTACGACCTGAGGGCACCCTTCTTAATATTTCTAGGTTTTGGAGTTTTTGTTATTAACACAATATCTCCGGCCAGACGTACATCACGTCCGACCGGACATGCAAACACATCTGGCCGAGATAGATATATCAGGCCAAGCTTACTACTTTCTATAGTTAAAATGCATGCTTAGTTATTTTTATGTTATTCGTCATTATTTTTTATGCATGATTATTGTTGTGTTTGATTGCTTTATACATGCTTTGCTTACTGTGTGATCTATGAAAGAAGTCCGGCCATATTTGTCATGTGTCCGGCCGGACATGAATGATATTCGGCCGTATGATCCCCATGGTATATAGGATGGAAATCCGGACTTAAGTTTCATAACCGATTTCGAATGGACGTTAATATGATTCACACTCGGGATACAACTCCACTTACCACTGAGAGATGGTCATTTCGTTATGAATATATCCAAAATGTGTGTTTACTATATCTGTTATCATTGGCATGTGTTTTTGCGATTCTAGTTCCACGCAGTACCTCAAGCCGGACTTACTTCAAGTCCGGTCGGACATTGATAAAGTATCCGGACATCAAGTACCTCAAAAAAAATTTGTCTGGACCAGAAGGATATGTGTTTTGGTCCGTTTGTTTATCAATTTATCACCGCTTTAATTATTTCTAAATATTTATACGACATTTTATTTTATTACTATTTTGCCATTGTTGTAATAGCTTCCGAATATTTATTTGCTTTATTTGTCGCTTTCATTATTTCTGTTTGCATTATTGTGTGTTTTATAAATTGTTTTGTATGCTCTTGCATTATAAGATATGTGATACCTCATTTGAGCGTAAATATTATATTGGCATCAATAAGGGACTATTCCAAACCCAAACGGGTTTAAGGTCGGACCTTGTGAGGGGTGTAGTCCAGCCTTAAATTATTATTTGTGTCTCAAACCGTGTGGCGATTCCATTATTCTCCGGTTAGTCTCCCGCGAGACTATCCGTACTCTCTATGGGCTGCGAGCCCAACAATGTAGTGGTCGTTGACACTATAAGCATAGCGGTAAACCCCACTTCACTCCTACAGTGATTACTGGACTTCTTGAAAATCATCATAGTTGTTATAAATCCAGTTTGGTAATTGATGAACTTAAAATCAACCAAAGAATTCCTTTGAAAGTGGTACTCATCACCAAGAAGTTCTCTCAAAATCTCTGGAATAAATTTTCTTATAAGCTATTCATTGAACCGATGTAGATGTTGTCTGGACATATGTTTTTCACTGAAACTGAAGAGTGCATGACCTGCTACAACTTTTCAATTAATTATTGAAACCCATTTTAAATCTTTTTTTTTATCCCTTTTCCCCTGTAAATTATGTCTTGCAGTTTATTTTTGATGCTGCAACAAAGTTTTGTGTTGACATCGCAACTCATCAGCATGGTTGTTGTGTATTGCAACGATGCATTGCTCATTCCATTGGGAGAGAGCGCGATAAGTTGATCACTGAAATTTCTAAGAATGGGCTTCACCTTGCTCAAGATCCGTTCGGGTAATCCCTTGTGTTTCTGTAGTTCTTTCTAACTCTCAAACTCTTAATAGGATATACAATACAAGATAATATCTACTGTTTTGATATTGCTGGTTCTTTGATGTATCAAATTGTTTTGGCCCTCAATGTTTTCTTTGACCCACCTCAGTGTTTTTATTAAAGCTTAGCATAATGGAGGAGGTTATTTCTTAATATAAAAATATATATATAATTTTTAATTCTATCAAATTATTGTCATTTAAATAAGTTTTACTATCTTCTATAATAGTTTTTGTTCCTTCATGAAATCATCTATTAGAAGGGCTTCTGATAGATGAGTAGCTTTCTTTCTTTCCATGTTTACACTGAAAATTTCTTCAAAGAGTGGACTTCCCTTCTTCTTTTTTTTTTCCCTCTTTTTGTGGAACAGCGAAACTTTTCATGGTAAGAACTTTAAACAATCGGTATTATATCTATTTTGAAAACTTGGATATAATATTTGTATGCTTATTATGGCTTTCGAAAATATAGTGACTGTTTGAGGTCTGCATGATGATATTATGCCATTCCAATTGAAAGACAAATTATATATTATTTTTTTCTTTTGCTCATGCTCTTGGTGTCCCATTCAGTTTCCATATCATCACCCTAAATTAATGAAGCATGTTTATGAACTTTACTATGTTGTTAGAAAATTGAAATCAGATCCTTGAGTATGTTTATCATCAGATTTGAAAATTCAGAATTCTTAGACAAAGTCGAGTTCAACATGATTTCATGGACTAAACATGTTTGATTGAATGGTGTGTTTATGATTTAGTGTATTTTGTTGCCTTGTCCCCAAGAGGCGTGGTTTGGTAATGTATGGTTCAGGATCTCACCTTAAGGTATTGAGTTCGAATTCAGAGAGTGTATTTCTTATAAGAGCACAGTCAGGGGTTTTATCTGCTCCGCTTAAACCCGAAAGAGACGGTTTGGCGACGGGGTTTCAAACGATTTCAACAAAAAAAAAAAAGTATTTTGTTGCCTTTCCTTATTCATTTTCCCTTCTCCTTTCTTGCCCTATCATCTGTGGAATCTTAGTTTCTCGTTAAACAACTTCCTCTTGGACAGGACAGGGCACAGCTTTTCTTGTACACTGTTTATCAATCTAAATCATATTTTTTTTGTTTCATAATTTATTCTGAGAAGTGAAAGGTTCTAACAGGTATCTTGGTCTGGACTGCAATTTATCTCTGACAGAGCATTTTTTTCTTTTAATGTCACAGAAATTATGTTGTGCAATATATAATAGAGCTAAAGATCCCTTCTGTCAATGCCAAATTGCTGTCTCAGTTAAAAGGACATTATGTTCACCTCTCAACACAAAAATTCAGCAGCCATGTAGTTGAAAAATTCCTAAAGCATTTTGGAGAGAGTCAATCTCAAATTGTCCATGAATTGCTTTCTATGCCTCACTTTGAACAGTTGCTGCAAGATCCATTTGCCAATTATGTCATTCAGTGTGCTTTATCAGTGACCAAGGTTTGTAGATAGACCTATCCTCCAGACCCAGTTCTTGTTTCTGCTCTGATCGTAATGTTTCAAATTTCTGATAAAGACTCTCTTTAATTTCTTTTTGGTTTGTCTGAACCAGGGCCCTCTTCATGCTTCTCTCGTTGAAGCTGCAAGACCACATACTAATTTAAGGACCAGCCCTTATTGCAAGAGGATTTTCTCACGTAACATCTCGAAGAAGTGATGTACATTTGTCTGTGGTAAGAAGTGTTGTTGTTGTCTTAAAGTTGCTACTCTGTTCACTATTAATAAGCCATTTGAAGATGCCGCTGATGTCATGTTACCGAGAAGTTTTGCAACTTGGGGCTTTGTGGATGATCTCCACGAGTTCAAAGATGGTAATCTAAATGTGTTTTTCTTCCAGTTATTCACTATGACTTGTGTATGTAGTTATTTACTACTCTTGGTGTCTCTGTTGTTGTCCTGAAACTTCGAATGTATGATATTTTATTACGTTGGAACCGCAGTTTTGTTTTGCATCTCTGTAAATGATTTGCAGGATACATTTCCACTTCATTCTGAGTTGAGTTACGTCAGATATGGCTTGTGTGATATAGAATTAAGAATTTTAAAACACGTTAAGCGCTAGTCAGGAGGTAGCCCAGCGTTTATAGCTGTCTAGGAAATTACTCGGCCAATATAGAATTAAATGAAATTAGGATTTTATAAATTTGGGGATTTTCAGGTTTAGTGAAATTTCGCCAAATTAATACTAGGGCATGTGCGTCAAAGGGATAAGACGTGTTTTTTTATGGATCAATTGAGGAAAAAAAATGAAGAAAGGAGTATTTTAGAGAGAATCATATTTTGAGAGAAAGAGTGTGATTATTGAAGAAGAAGCTGTTTGCCCTTATAACAAAATGCGCATTTTGGCCTGTTGTAAATCTTTTTTTTTATTATCCCAAAATGACAACGTACGCTCACTGCGGTCATTAAAAAAGCTACAAGAATTTTCGGATAAACCAAAAAAAAAAAAAACAAAGAGAGCAATTCCAGAATTTGACATTCATAAAAATGCCACTTAAACTATTGATTACTAGTAACAAAAAAATATATATGAAAACTGTAGTATCTAACTGGAGGTGCATTTGGTTTAATGCAGAAAAAATTTCTGCATAAAGTCAAACCCACTGAAAATTTATATCAACTTTCAGTGGGTTTTATATTTTATTGATATATTTTTCTTCTTTACTTAAATTTTGAGCCAAAACTTTAGTTATAAATATGGAGGAGCAACAATTCTAATTTATCAGGCTCTAATTATTGCTGGGGTTACACCCAACAAATCGCTACTAAGGACCACCTTCGGTCGGCTCCGGGTCGATCGATAGTAGCAACTGTGAGTGCGCCCCATGGGGCCTCTCACCAACACATGGCTAGTAAAGAAACATCGTGGTGATGAACCACTAACGCCAAGTCACAGAGCGACTGGACGCCCAAGTATGTCATCTTTGATGACTCTACTACTTTTTTTTAACTAGGGGGAGAAGATAAATTCAAAAGTGAAAAATGAAAATTTGCATTTTTTCACCGGGCTTGAGAGCTAAATTCATCCCCAACAAGCAAGCTCTAAGGTAAGAGAGCTTGTTAGAGAGTGTAGTTAGTCTGTGAGATTTTTTGTTCAAGTTTTGTAATACTTGTAAATTCTATTTAAATAATAATATAGAGTATTTATTTTTCCTTGTAAAACACTCTTTAGTGATTAGAAAATTACAACAAGTGGTATCAATAGATTTGGTTACATGTTGGGGGTCGAAAAGCAGAAGAACGAGACTTGGTTTGGAAAATTAGGGTTTCGAAAAAATTCTTAAAAATCAATTTTGAGCATACCATCAGCTTGTTCACGTCGAGACGAGTGTGGGAACACAGAAACTGGGCGACGCATGCTGTCCCGGCTCGCTGCCCGGTTGGGAGTACGGAGTAGCCCGCGGGGGACTAACCGGAGAATGATGGAGTCGCCACCCCCGGTGTGAACCGGGAAAATGAGATTTAAGGCCGCACTCACCCCTCGCAAGGGAAGACCTCAAACCGTTGGGTTCGGAATGGTCCCTTACTTATGCCACTTGTAATAAAATGATTTACGCAATAATCTAACCAAGCCTAAGCAACGTATTTCCAAGGATGATTTACCCCTAAGTTCGCATGCATACATCAACAAGTTCATCTAAATTTACATGTAACACATATCTGAATTCGCATACAGCCTATTTGCATGTAATCTATGTCTCAATTTGCATACATAAAGATAAATTAACATACGGCAAGCATACAAGTTAATAAACACATTGTACTCATACATGTGGGAAATACAGATGAACGACACATACACAATCTTGCGTAATACATAAAAGCAATCAGGTTCATCATACGAAGGGATAGCTACTAGGGACAATTATGCACGAAATCTGATGAAAAGGACTTAGTTCAGTGGGTGCGCGTTCGTGTAGCGTTCGTAAACGCGTTCGAACTGTAAACAGAAGGTTCTCGTTCGTGTGGCGTTTGATAATGCGTTCAAACGGTACCAGACCTGATGAAACAAATGCATGCACGTTCGAGTAGCGTTCGTAAACGCGTTCGAATGGTAAACAGAAGGTTCGCGTTCGAGTAGCGTTCATAAACGCGTTCGAACAGAAAGGAAACAGAATGCTCACGTTCGTATGGCATTCGTAAACGCGTTCGAACGGGGTTACAGCAGTGACCCCCAAAATGCAGTAAACAACATGACGCATACGTGAACGGATGAATAGATGACACCTAATCAATAATAACGGACTAAAAGGCGCGGCGAAGTATCGTGGTAAAGGTTCTTTAACCTCTCAAAATAGAGGACCTTTAATCCAACTACTAAGCCCATGCGCATCACATCATAATGCATACAAAAATAGAAACAACGATATCGGACTTCGTATACCCGATTGAACACATCTCACATTCAAACGAATATACATCGTCCGGCGCGGCGAAGCATCATGGTAAAGGATTTTAACCTCTCAAAATAGAGGACCTTTAATAGCACTTACTAAGCCCATGCGCAAACAACACAAGATATATATATATATATATATATATATATAAAAGTAAAGACAACGATATCGGACTTCGTGTATCCGATTGAATATATCTCCATCCAATCGAATATACATTATCCGGCGCGGCAAAGCATTGTGATAAAGGATTTTAACCTCTCAAAATAGAGGACCTTTAATCGCACTTACTAAGCCCATGCGCTTTATCACCAATTTCATAAACAACCGACGTACATAAGGAAAAAGACACGATGTAAGAGGCGCGACAAAATGTTAGCTTAAAGGTAGCCTTTTGGCATTTTCTTCCTTCAAATGGAGAACCTTTAGACCGACATACTAAGCCCATGCGCATCACATCATCAATACAAACAAATCATCATACGAAAATTAAATGGCGAGATGAAAAATGCAGATAACAAGCAAGGTAAAAACAAAGCGAAACATGTGCCATTTGCTCGAGTGGTACGTGGAGTTGTATCCCGAGCACAGATCATACTACCGTCCATTCAGACTCGGCTATGAAATTTATGTTCGAGTTTCCATCCTATATACCACAAGAGGCGACACATTTTCATTCATATTTAAAACCACAACATGCATCCATAAACGACTCTCATGCGAAATAAAACAAAAAAAAAATGAATGGCAGTAAATAGAAAGAGTGCCCTCAGGTTTAACCTTTTAAATTAACTCTCGGACGTACGGTACACGATCGTCGGAAGGGGCTAGCGCTCCACAACTCCTCTGGTTCACTGCTCTCGTTCGTTGTCTCACTGTTTTGAGCCGTCGTTCTCCATGTTTTGCTGTTATTATGCTGTTGTCGTACTGCTGATTTACTGCTGTATTTTGATCGCTGTTATTGGTGTTTTAGACTCATGTATTTGCGATTAAAGGGGCTGCTGTTTAGATGTGATTTGGGCCGCTGTTTGGGCGTGACTTGGGGGCTGTTTTGGTGAGGTAAAGAGGCTGTTTGGGATTACTATTTTTGGTGTTTTGTTGGAGTGGGTGGCTGGTGTTTATGTGTCTCGGCTGTGTGTTTGATTTGTGAGGGTTGTGTGTGTGAGTTTGGTTATGTCAATGAGCTTGGGTCTTTTCTTGTGTGAATGAACTAAGGGTTTCAAGGGTTGGAATTGGGTTCTTATTATAGGCAAATGGGGTAGGGCTAAATCTTGCTTGACAAGGAAATAGATTTGGCATTTAAAGGGGATTTGATTTGGTGTCAAACAAGGAAATCCTAATATTTGAGGGGGGACAAAATTTGGCTAATTAGGAAGTTAATATATTTAATTTGTTTGTTTAGGCATAATATTTGTTAAGTTAGGAATAAGATTTTTGATTGGAATATAATTGGTTGATTGATTTTAATTTGGTATATGATTTTATTTAATATTTTATTTAATTTGGTATATGATTTAATTAATATTTCATTAATTTGGTATATGATTTATTAATATTTTAATGGGCTTTGGTGGGCTAATTGGGCTTGGGTGTGAGGCTAGCAGCAAAACCAGAAATACTGACACCGTTCGAACGCCTCATCGAACGCTACACGAACGCCCGCAATCTGCCTGACGTTCGAACGTGGGCACGAACGCAGCACGAACGAAAACAGTGAACTTGTGAAATGAACTTGATGACATACTTATTCTGAATTTCCCCTTCCGACGTCTGTTTCCCGCGGCTTCCGTGACATAAAAGGTAGTGCCTCTAAATGAGACTCATCATAGGGACTTATATGCAAAAATGCAGTGCTTACAGTCGCCCCCACTTTGATGGGACTTGTGCAGTGTGTGACTTTGAACAATCCTATCAAAGTTATGCAATGCATTTCTACTTACCTGGCTCACCAGCTGTTGCTTAACTTACTTGTTATCCTGAGATGCTTTGACCTTTGGGCTTTATTCCTGAACTGCGTTGAGAGAGAGCTTTATTCTCCTGGGCATTATTCCCGAGCTGTTTTGCAAGTGGGCTTTATTCCTCTGGGTTGTATTCCCGAACTGTGCTGAGAGAGAGCTTTATTCTCCTGAGCTGTATTCCCGAACTCTGCTGAGAGAGAGCTTTTTTCCTCTGGGCTGTATTCCCGAACTGTGCTGAGAGAGAGCTTTATTCCTCTGGGCTGTATTCCCGAACTGTGCTGAGAGAGAGCTTTATTCTCCTGGGCTGTATTCCCGAACTGTGCCGAGAGAGAGCTTTATTCCTCTGGGTTGTATTCCCGAACTGTTCTGAGAGAGAGCTTTATTGTCACGACCCTCTCCCTAGAGCGGGCCCAACCCTAGAAAGAGGTCCGCGATCAACTTCAGCTCGAGCACTCTATATACCAAATCAACCAATTTAAAACACACAAATATTACTTCACAAATTACAAACTCATAAAGTATACACAACCTTTATGGTTTACAACACAAGACTTAAAAAAAAATACAAATGACGACTCAAATGTCTGGACCAACCCGAAAATACAACTGTGGCACGTGGATCCAAGTCTGGTACTGCTCATGTTATTCTCGTGAACTACCTGAAATGTTTGGGAGAAGAGGGGAATGAGCTTAAAAAGCTCAGCAAGTAAACACTCATTCTCTCAACATGACCTCACCAACAAAATAGGGTTATATATAATATATATATATATAATATAATATAATATAATATATGAAAATAGCATATATTATAATATCATCTCACACAATCATCCCACAACAATACGAACATCCATCAAACATGGTTGCTAATCCGGGTTTAGTATAACAGAGGATTGAAACCAATGGGAGAGTACCTCATCACAACTCCCAAGGTTTCCAACCATATCAACTCGCAAAATATGAGTGAAATATAACCAATAGGGGAGTCCCCGTATACCCCCAAATCAATAAAAACAATGGGAGAGTATCTCATCACAACTCCAAGGTTTTATATCATCTCATACCATCTGATGTATCATCACATCAATATATTTATATATATATATATACCAACTCTCACAACACCATCAATCATCAAACAATTATGTTAAGAGAATCACCACAGAGTGTACTTACCTCGATCCACGCAAAAGTCTCGAATATGACAATATTATCGCTAAGAATCTCAATCGGTCGCTCAAATAGCCAAATCGATAACGACAATCAACTCGATATTTCCAAACGTCTATGCTGAGTAGAGAAACAGCAACGAACAGCTCCGAACTAGCTGAAACGCTCAACGAGGCAAGCGGGCCCCACAACGAAGATCGGGCCCCACCACCAAAAAGCGGACCCCACAATCAGATACTTTCAACTGTGAATATATATATATCAAAACGCTCGTATAATCGAGAGCAACAATCTGATGCGATCGGATCGCCGATCCAACGGTCGGATCTCAATTTCTAGTAATATTCCCGAATTGCCGGTAATTACAAAACGGAAAACAACTCAAACGATGTTGGATTAGGAAGTGACCACTGGCGTTGGAAAGATCTCGCCCTGAGAAACACTCACTCACCGGAGGTGGCCTTCAAAAGTGACCGGAGACGGCCGGAAATTGCAGAAGAACCGGCGGCGAGTCGCTCCATTCAAGCGGCGCGTGGAGGAGCGTCCGGAGGCCGATGGTCTCGATCTCGGCGGCTATGGAAAGCTTACGTCGGCAGCTACACGGTGGTCCGGTGCGTGGTGGCAGAAGGTCGACGGTGAAGCGGCGGCGGCGGTTCAAAGTTTAGGCGCAGTGAGAAAAAAGAAAATAGGAGAGAGAAAGGAAAATTGTTGCTTCTGCTTTCTAATATTTTTATTTCGTAAGCTCTCTCTGCTGTCTCTCTCTCTCTCTCTCATATAATGTTTAAAAGCAAAACTGTCAAGCTGTCTGTCACTTGCAAATAATTACTCTTATAATATTTTTTTTTGCCAGCTCACGCACAATTCTCACAATCTACCCACCTTACAAAAATTTCGTCCCCGAAATTTCTAAATCCTCAAATAGTTCTGGATATTTTTCCTTCATATCTTTTTCCAATTCCCAAGTTGCCTCTCGAATATGATGATTAGTCCACAAGACCTTTACAAGGGGAATCTGTCTGGATCTCAACTCTTGGACCTTCCGTTCTACAATCTTCACCGGCTTTTCTTCATAAGTCATATTCTCACTCAACTCGACCGGTTGGTTCTCCAGGATGTGAGTAGAATCTGGTACGTACTTTTTCAACATTGACACATGAAATACATTGTGAATCCTTTCTAACTCCGGTGGTAATGTCAGACGATAAGCCACATTGCCCACTCTCTCCAATATCTCGTAAGGACCAATATAGCGGGGTGCTAACTTTCCTTTTCGGCCAAATCTCAAAATTCCCTTCCAAGGAGAGACTTTCAAAAAGACTTTATCCCCCACTTGGAACTCAAGGTCTTTCCTTCTACGGTCAGCATAACTCTTCTGTCGACTCTGCACCTCTAACAGCCTAGATCGAATCAGTCTGATTCTCTCTGACGTCATATCTACCAAGTCTGAGCCATGAATCTGTCTATCTCCAACCTCGCCCCAACAAACAGGGGTTCTGCACCTCCTCCCATACAATGCCTCAAATGGAGCCATACCGATACTTGCCTGAAAGCTGTTGTTGTAGGCAAATTCTATCAAATGAAGATGACCATCCCATCCTCCAGCAAAGGTCAAAACACACAATCTCAGTAGGTCCTCCAATGTCTGAATAGTCCACTCTGACTGCCCGTCAGTCTGAGGGTGAAATGTTGTGCTCATAGAAATCTTTGATCCCATAGACTTCTGGAAACCCCGCCAAAAACGAGAAGTAAATCTGGCATCTCTAACTGATACAATCGATGTCGGTACTCCATGTAATCGCACAATCTGCTCCACATACAATTCTGCTAGTCTCTCTGGTCCCCATGTAACTCGAATCGGTAGAAAATGGGCAGACTTAGACAATCGATCCACTATCACCCAAATTGCGTCATAACCCTTCTGTGTCCTCGGCAGCCCTACTACAAAGTCCATCGCAATATTTTCCCATGGCCACTCGGGTATAGGTAGAGGCTGGAGTAGCCTGGCTGGATGTTGATGCTCTGCTTTAACTTGCTGACAAACCAAACACCGAGATACAAATTCTGAAATATCTCTCTTCATTCCCGGCCACCAATAAGTCTTCTTCAGGTTTTGATACATCTTGGTACTCCCAGGATGCATATTATAAGGAGCATCGTGGGCCTCATCCAAGATTTCCTGTTTGAGCGATCTCGAATGTGGTACCACAACTTTATCACCCAAAAGTAATACATCCTCCGAACTCATCCTGAAATTAGAATTCTCCCCATTAGGAATCTCTGCTCTCAATTTCCTACACTGATCATCCTCACTCTGGGCTGTTTTAAGTCTATCTAGCAATGTAGGTCGGACCTTCATATGGGCAACAAGGCCTGCTCTGACGGATATCCCAAAGGTCAATCGTAACTCCGCTAACTCCTCGAACATCTTCTGTCTGAATCTTAAGAACTGTAATTTACCCACATTTTTCCTACTAAGGGCATCAGCAACAACATTGGCTTTCCCTGGATGGTAATTAATAGTGCATTCGTAATCACTAAGGAATTCCATCCAACGTCTCTGTCTCAAATTTAACTCCTTTTGAGTGGGAAGGTATTTCAAACTCTTATGATCAGTAAAAATCTCACAATTGGTACCATATAAGTAATGCCTCCAAATCTTTAGAGCATGAACAATCGCTGCCATCTCCAAATCATGAGTAGGATAATTCTTCTCATGGGTCTTCAATTGTCTCGAGGCATAAACGATCACTTTTCCATGTTGCATCAGAACACATCCTAACCCTTGATGTGATGCATCAGTATAAACAACATATTCATCCAGTCCGGAAGGTAAAGTAAGTACTGGTGCAGTAGTTAATTTCTCCTTCAGAGTTTGGAAGCTCTTCTCACAATCATCAGTCCACACGAACGGTATCTTCTTCCTTGTCAGCTGAGTCATCGGAGCAGCAATAATAGAGAAATCTTGAATAAATCGACGGTAGTAGCCCGCTAAACCCAGGAAACTTCGAATCTCTGTCACCGTTCTCGGTCTCTCCATCTCAGAACTGCTTCAACCTTTTGTGGATCAACATAAATACCTTCTCCTGAGATGATGTGTCCCAGAAATACCACTCTATCCAACCAAAATTCACATTTAGAGAACTTGGCATAAAGTTGTTCTCTCCTCAAAATCTCAAGTATCAACCGAAGATGTTGCTCATGATCGATCTGAGAAGGTGAATACACAAGGATGTCATCAATGAACACTACAACAAATTTATCTAGATACGGCTGGAACACTCTATTCATCAAATCCATGAATGCTGCAGGTGCATTTGTAAGTCCAAACGGCATGACTAAAAATTCGTAATGCCCGTATCTGGTTCGAAATGCAGTCTTAGGAATATCTGTATCCCGAATCCTCATTTGATGATATCCCGACCGAAGATCAATTTTTGAAAACACCGAAGCTCTCTGAAGTTGGTCAAATAAATCATCAATACGGGGCAACGGATACCGATTCTTGATAGTCACCTTATTAAGCTGACGATAATCTATACACAATCTTAAGGTGCCATCCTTCGTTTTACGAACAAAACTGGTGCTCCCCAAGGCGAAACACTAGGCTGAATAAATCCCCGATTCAACAGCTCTTGCAACTGTTCCTTCAGCTCCTTCATTTCTGCTGGGGCCAAACGATATGGAGTCACCGAAATAGGAGTAGTACCAGGCATTAGATCTATAGTGAATTCTAGATCTCTACGAGGTGGCAACCCTGGTAACTCATCAGGAAAGACATCCTGATACTCACTCATAACTGGAATATCTGCTATCCGTATCGATTCCTCTTTTTCCACCGTAGTGATACTCGCTAAAAAGCCAATGCACCCCTGCTAATCATCCTACAAGCCGACATGGCAGAAATGATAGGTACCACAACCCGATTACAATCACTGACCACCTTAAACTCTCCATCATCTGCCTTAAACCGTACTTCTTTGTCGCTACAATCAATAACGGCTCCATGAGCAGTTAACCAATCCATCCCTAAAATCAAACCGAAGTCCTTCATTTCTAACGGGTAAAGTATAACTGGTAGTTGTCTCGCCTCAATCTCAACACTCAATCCCCTAAATACCGCATCTATCCCGATGTCTTTCCCCGAAGGAAGACTCACAATCAAATGAATCTTACTGGTCTCTGGTACACTACTCAGACAAGGAATACAACTAGCAGAAATAAATGAATGCGTAGAACCCGTATCAAATAAAGCTCGAACAAGTATACCTGATACTCGTACTGTGCCTGATACAGTATCACCACCATCTTGTGCCTCGTGCTCTGTCATGGCGAAGACTCGTCCTCTATCAACACCAGGTGCAGTATGTGCCTGAGATGTCTGTCCTCTACCACCATATGGTCCACTCGAAGTTCCTCTACCTCTGTTCTGTGGAAAACCCGAACCTCTTCCACGGCTACCACTGGAATCTATCCCTCTACCACGTCCCACTGTCGGCTCGGCTCCTCGAGATCCACCACTAGTAGGGCAATCTCTAGCAAAATGTCCAGGTTGTTGGCATTCAAAACACTTCTTCTCTCTGGTACATTGCATGCTGAGATGACTCTCCTGACCACAGTTAAAACACCGACGAGGGCCAGTAGGCCGAGATGCTACATTCACAGCACTCTGATCAACGGATGGAACTGGGCCTCTACTCTGAACCTGCTCAGTCTGACCCCTACGAAACTGTCCTCTGAAAGGGGCACTCTGTGCGCCTCTATGTGGTAATCCGCTGTGACCCGGCTGTGGAGGATACTGTCTACTGTTAGATCTACCATGTCCTCCCTCAGAAACCTCATTTCGCCCCCTCTTTTTGCTCTCTTGAAAGGCGACTTTATTCTCTTTCTCAGTTTTGATGTCACTCTCCGCAATCATGGCTCTGTCAACCAATACTGAGTATGGCAGTTTCCCCAAAATCGAAATCCTCGATCTAATCTGCTGTCTCAGCCCACCCTTGAACTTCTCACACTTATCGTCATCACATCGTATCAATTCTGGATAGTAACGAGATAAAGAAATCATACGCCTCTCATACTCCATTACTGTCTCCGACGGTCCCTGAACCATGTGCTCGAACAGACGACGCTGCTCACTACGATAAGCATACAGAAAGTACTTCTAATTGAAGGCTTCCTCGAACATATCCCATGTAATATATTGAGGTCTTCCAGGTCCATCAGTTCTCCAAAAATCAGGTGATCTCAATCTGTCTATCAGTACAGTCTCAGTATGTTTCCACCACATCTCTGCTTCACCCCTCATCATAAAAGCGGAAAATCTAACCTTCTCTTGATCGGTCAAATCCAACACACTAAATATGTGCTGAATATCATCCTTCCATTTTTCTGCAACTAAGGGATCGGTCGTGTCATGAAACTGTGGGGGCCTCAAATTAAGAAAATGATACAGCTTACTCGTGTTACCACTACTGCTCAAAGGTACATTACTTGATGGCCCTCTGGTAACCATCTGTGCAACTACATCGATAAATCTTCCCAATACATCTTCTAGATGAGAGGCTATCGGGGGAACTGAATGAACGACATAGGTCACATTAGGTATTGTTCCAGGAACATCATCAGGTGCAGCTACAGGAATAGCAGTGGGGGCAGCTGCCAAAACTACTGGAGGTACAGGTCTAGAATATTCACCAATCTCATAAACCGGCGGAACACCAGATGAAGCTACATCTGGTACAGGATCTACAGGCAGAGCCTGGGGTCTCTCTATACCTATACTCGACAACCTCACAATTCGTATCATGCTTCTAAATCCACATGCATGAAATTAATCATCACAACATACAACATCACATGGCAATCTCATGAACATATTCTCAATCATATGATATGGAAAACTAAGAACAACCTAATCATGGTTGGGTACTATCTCATGAATACATCGAATAGATAAATGCAGGAATACAAATAATATGATTGACTACATAATGCAAGAGAGATCACCCAAGAGGCAATTATGCATGAAATATGATGAGACAGACTCAGTTCAGTGTGTGCGCGTTCGTGTAGCGTTCGTAAACACGTTCGAACGGTAAACAGAAGGTTCACGTTCATGTAGCGTTTGATAACGCGTTCGAACGGATCCAGACCTGATGAAACAAAATTCATGCGCATTCGAGTAGCGTTTGTAAAACGCGTTCGAACGGGAAACAGAAGGTTCGAGTTCGTATAGCGTTCGATAACGCGTTCGAACGGATTCAGACCTGATGAAACAAAATGCATGCGCGTTCGAGTAGCGTTTGTAAAACACGTTCGAACGGGAAACAGAAGGTTCACGTTCGTATAGCGTTCGAAAACGCATTCGAACGGGAACAGACCTGATGCACAAAATGTGACGCAATACATACATAAAAAGCAAATAGCGAAATATGAAGCGCGGCGAAACATCATGGCGAAAGATTTTAACCTCTTCAATTGGAGGACCTTTCATCGCACTTACTAAGCCCATGCGCTTATCTTAATGCATATAAAAAATAAAGACAATAGCATTAGACTTCATATACCCGATTGAACACATCTTACATTCAACCGAATATACGTTAATCGGCGCGGTAAAGCATCATGGTAAAGGATTTTAAACTCTTCAATTAGAGGACCTTTCATCGCAATTACTAAGCCCATGCGCTCGATTACATCATGCATACAAGAATAAAGACAATCATATCAAACTTAGTATATCCGATTAAACATATCTTATATCCAACCGAACACACATCAACCGGCGGGGCAAAGCATTGTGGTAAAGGATTTTAACCCCTCCAAATAGGGGACCTTTAATCTGACTTACTAAGCCCATGCGCTCGATTGTATCATACATACAAAAGTAACATACATAATTCAAATAACGAAGAATAAATAAATCAAAGCAACATAAAACAAAAGAATGTGCCGTTTACTCAAGTGGTACATGGAGTTGTATCCCGAGTATAGATCATACTACCGTCCATTCGGAATCGGCTATGAAATTTATGTCCGGGTTTCCATCCTATATACCACAAGAGGCGACACATTTTCCATTTCATTCAAGCCACAACATGCATCCACAAACGACTCTCATGCGAATAGAATTCAATAACAATCAAAAGACTAATATAAACTAATGAGAAAAGTGCCTCAGGTCTAACCTTTTAAATCACCTCTCGGATGTACGGTACACGATCGTCGGAAGGGTGGATGCTCCGCAACTCTTCCGGTTCACTGGTTCACTGCTCTCGTTCGTTGTCTTACTGTTTTGAGTCATCGTTCTCCGTCTTTTACTGCTGCTTTTGACTCTGATTCGCTGCCATTTTGCTACTGTTCTGCTGCTGTATTTTAGTTACTGTTCTTGGGATGTTTTGGCTACTGTTTTAGGTGTGATTTTCGGTGGTGTTATGGTGTGATTCAGGGGCTGTTTTGATGAGGTAAATGGGCTGTTCGGGATGTGTTTTGGTCAAGGCAATGAGGGTTCTTTGGTTTGTGACCTTTGGTTATTGAGAGTGGGGGAGAGTTGTGTCAATAAGCTTGGGTGTTTCTTGTGTGTGTTGTGATTTTCGTGTGAGTTGTGTGTATATTATGTGTATGAGCTATGGGAGGCTCTTCTTGTATGAATGAGCTAGGGGAGGCTTTCCTTGTATGAATGAGCTAGGAGAGGCTTTTCTTGTATGAATGAGCTAGGAGAGGCTTTTCTTGTATGAATGAGCTAGGGGGTGCATGTCTTGGTTATGGGTTGTTTATATAGAGAAAGGTTAGGGCTACTCCTTGTCTCACAAGGAATGGATTTTGGCATTAAAAGGAGGATTTGATTTGGTATTCAACAAGGAAAGGATTAGATTGAGGGGGGGCAAATCTTGGCTAGATTAGGAATACAAAATATCTTTAATTTGTTATAATTGATTTTAATTAGGCATGACATCTTTTTAATTTATTATGTGATTTTGTTTAGTTAGGAAGGAATCTTGTGTAATTGGTGGGTGAATATCTTAATTAAGGAATTAAAATATTTGATTGATTTCAATGTTTATTTTAATTTGATATGTGATTTTTAGATTTGTTTTGATTTCACCATGTGTTAAATGTGTGTTTTAAGTGGGCTTGGGCTTGTGCTTGTGGGCCAAGGCTTGGGCGAATTGGGCTTGATGTGAGGCTAGCAGCAAAACCAGAATTACCGACACTGTTCGAACGTCTCCTCTAACGCGGCACGAACGCCCGCAATCTGTTTGCCGTTCAAACATATGCACGAACGCAGCACGAACGAAAACAGTGAACCTTGTTTATTCTGAATTTCCCCTTCCGATGTCCATTTTCCGTGACCTCCGTGACTTAATAGGTAGTGTCTCCAAATGAGACTCATCATAGGGACTTATATGCAAAAATGCAGTGCCTACGGTCGCCCCCACTTTGATAGGACTTGTGTAATGTGTAACAGTGACAACCCTATCAAAGTTATGCAATGCATTTCTACTTACCTGGCTCGCCAACTGCCATTTGACTTTCCACGTGTTGAGTTGAGTTGATTTGGGTGGTGAGGTGCTGCGACCCCTGGTTCATTCCCGAACCGTGCTGTGATGTGGTCCATTCCCGAACCGTTACCGTGAGATGTCCATTCCCGAACTGTTACTGTGAGGTGGTCCATTCCCGAACCGTTATTATGAGGTGTCCATTCCCGAACTGTTACTGTAAGGTGGTCCATTCCCGAACCGTTATTGTGAGGTGGTTCATTCACGAACCGTGCTTCCATTCTTGGAGTGCCATTCCCGGCTTGTTCATTCCTGAACTGTATTTCCATTCCTGAAGTGTCATTCCCGGCTTGTTCATTCTTGAACTCTGCTCCATTCTTGGATTGTCATTCTCGGCTTGTTCATTCTTGGACTCTGCTCCATTCTTGGATTTCCATTCTCGGCTTGTTCATTCTTGAACTCTGCTCCATTCTTGGATTGCCATTCTCGACTTGTTCATTCTTGAACTCTGCTCCATTCTTGGATTGCCATTCTCGGCTTGTTCATTCTTGAACTCTGCTCTATTCTTGGATTGCCATTCCCGGCTTGTTCATTCTCGAACTGTGTTTCCATTCTTGGAGTGCCATTCTTGGTTTGTTCATTCTCGAACTGTGTTTCCATTCTTGGAGTTCCATTCTTGGTTTGTTCATTCTCGAACTGTGTTTCTATTCTTGGAGTGCCATTCTTGGCTTGACTGATTCTGATAATGATATGGGCCTCGCCCCCAGAGTGTCATATCCGGCAAAACTGATGTTGATAATGATGTGGGCCTCACCCCAAACTGGTACTGATGTGGGCTTCGCCCCCAAAATGGTACTGATGTGGGCTTCGCCCCCCAAACTGGTACTGATGTGGGCTTCGCCCCTAGATTGATGTTGATGTGGGCATTGCCCTTAAACTGATGTGGGCCTCGCCTTAACACTGTTACTGATGTGGGCCTCGCCCCAAACTGGAACTGATATGGGCCTCGCCCCCAGACTGATACTGCTGATATGGCCTCGCCCCCAGACTGCTACTGCTGATATGGGCCTCGCCCCCAGACTGATACTGCTGATATGGGCCTCGCCCCCAGACTGATACTGCTGATATGGGCCTCACCCCCAACTGATACTGATATGGGCCTCGCCCCCAGACTGATACTGATATGGGCCTCGCCCCTGTGATTCATTCCTGAAGACTGCTGACATTGTACTGTTGCTGCTTCTGATTGGCTTGTCTTTGCCACTTTTCTTTTTCTTCTTCAAAACCTGTGAATACAAAACAGAACAAACACGAAAGGATGCAAAATGTGTTACGTGTGTGCATGTATGAATGTTCTTGTCCCGTCGGGTTAGGTCTTCCGTCAATTCTCTTGGTGAATACTTTGTCTTCTTTTCCTCAGGTAAACCACTGTTTCAATCTGTCTATGTTGATCGGCTCGGTGAACTAATTCCCTTCCAAGTCTGATAGTTTCACTGCTCCATTTCCCAATTTCTGAATGGATATCCTTTCCTTTCAGCTTGCTTATTCCGAGGATTCCCTGTGTTCTAAACATCACTGAATTTCATAGTACCAAGGTTGAATGTTTTTCTCAAATATACTCATATTGCAGAAGAGATTCAGTGAAATGAACGTCTTTATTATCGTTGAGGAAAAGAGTTCGAACAAGTAACAAAATCAATGTCTTTTTAAAAAAAAAAACTGGATCAAATAGACTAGGAGGAACAACTCAATCATCAGCAGCACTGCCTTCTTCCTCGGCCTATGGTTCTTCACTGTCATCCATGTAAGAAGCTTGGTGGTTGAGGGTTTCCGTGTGTGTAGGGTTGTTCTTTTCATGGGTTGGGTATTTTATGGGAATCTATGAGATCTTGAATTTCATGCCTGAGGCGGGTGCAGTTGTCGGTGTCATGGCCATGTAGCTGGTGGAAGTGACAATAAAGGTTCATATTTATGTGTGGCGGTGGGGGGGGTGTAGAAGTTGCTTGCCTTCTAATGGTTTCAAGAGTCCTTGTCCCTGCAACTTTTCAAACACCTTCGACAAAGGTCTACCAAGGTTGGAGAATTGCCTGTTTCTGATGGCAGCGACTTCGGCAGTAGCGGGCTTGGTCTCAGAAGGCCCCCCAAAAAGTTCTTTTATTCTGGCCATAAAACTTTCTGTTTTCAGCCTCCTCTTCCTCAATATCCATGACAGTTTCCCTCAACTGTCGAAAATCAGAAATCATCGAAGTCATCCTCCTCAGCTTACCATAAATAAAGGGCTTGGTGCCCTTGATGATCATTTTAATTTGGTCTTTCTCAGAGGGCCGAGTCTGCATTTTCAGAAGCTGGCTTCTCCAGCGGTCTACATACTCATTGAAGCTTTCCTCTGGCTTCTGCTTAGTGTTCTCCAAATCACGGAGTGACAAGTCAATCTCTAAGTCTGTAACATATTGCTTCAGAAAAGCATCAGCTAGTTCCTTCCAATCTTCCTTAACCTTCTTCTTAAGGCTATGATACCAAACCACATGTGCCCCCTCGAGTGACATCCCAAACATCTTTTGGACTTGGCACTGTGATAGGCCCATTGAACTCATGACTGAGACATATTGCTGCAGATGGACTCTCGGGTCTCCATTCCCATTAAACTTGGCCATGTCGGGCATTTTAAACTGAGATGGCAGCTGTTCTCCGAAGGTCATTGCCTCGTAATATAGCAAATCCTCATTCTTACCCCTCATTTTGCGGGTAACTGTTTCAACCTGATCCTGAAGCTTCTGAAATTCTGCCTGAGACCCAATCATTTTGCCTGTTGCATACTCTGCCATGTCATCATCAAAAGTGGGGATATCATCCCCCAACCCATTCGGAGGCTCCTCACGCCTCATATTCTCAGAATTTCCCCCAGCACGGGGCACAGCCATATTTGTCATGGCAGTAGTCAAGGCTTGCAACTGTTCAGTGACCTTGGCGAGACCGTTTTCCAACTGATCCATACAGGATACCTCAATATCTGATTCACTCATGTCTGTTCCCAGTATTTTGGTGAGTCTTCCCTTTTCCCTAACCCAACGGGAATCTATGATGGCTTTCAGAACACAAGGGTTAACAAGATGTATGTATGCATGGGGTGTATGAGATGCATGTAACATATATAACATACTAAATCAACTAAAATTTTCAAACAAATCGGCCCGTTATCATTTTAGAAGCTTCTGGGCTAACTGTCATAGGAGTGAACTCGTCCCAGTTTAAATGGCCCAACAAGTTCACATCTCATGGCAAGGAGCCCAACTAAATCCAAATGGTAATTTTCCGAACACAAGCACAAAGTAAGATAATGCAAACATAAAACAATGGCCCATCAACATTTCAGAAGCTTTGGGCCTAATGGTCATAAGGTACGAACTCGCCCCAGTTTAAATGGCCCAGCAAGTTCGCATTTCTGACAATAGTCCAACTGCATCCAAATGGGGATGGTCCACAAGCACATATTCAAGGAAATAATTGTTACTTTAACCATACAAACCCGGTGTATGGGTGGGTTCGCAAGAGTGTAGACAAAGGCTCTCACCGGCGAAGGATGGCCCACAACTAGGTCTCCCCACTCAAGGGTTCGAGCGACCAAGTGAGCGCACCCTTTTTTATTCACTAAGGTACGTGCTAATGAGCTATGGTGTGTGACAGACTGTCAAATGGATTTCCCGTTGTAGATTCCCCAGAGGGAGGGTGGAGCGAGGCTCACTTAAATACCCAAGCCTCTTAGGCTCTTATCGCTTGTTGTCAGGAATAAACAACGAGTCCTCCAAATTAGTCCATCACAATAGGCTATGAGTAGATGGCTATATAGGTGCCTTCACAGCTTTTCCTTCTAGAAAGGTAGTGAATGAAGGAAGACACCAAACCATTACCTAGCCTCAAAATGCCTTTGATTAAACCCTCATTTTATCCATTATAGACACGGTCAATTAGAACATAAATCCAAACATTACAAGACAATATTTCGGGGCCGATTCTCTATCCCCAGTGGAGTCGCCAGACTGTGGGGACACAGGATCTGGGGAGACGCATGCTGTCTCGGGCTCGCGGCCCGGTCGGGAGTACGGAGTAGCCACGGGGGACTAAACCGGAGAATAATGGAGTCACCACCCGGTGTGAACTGGGAAAATGATATTTAAAGCCGCACTCACCCCTCGCAAGGGAAGACCTCAAACCGTTGGGTTCGGAATGGTCCCTTACTTATGTCACTTATAATGAAAGGATTTGCGTAATAATTTAATCAGGCCTAAGTAACACTTATTTCCAATAGTATCATGCTTCTAAATCCACATGCATGAAATTAATCATCACAATATACAACATCACATGGCAATCTCATGAACATATTCTCAATCATATGATATGGAAAACTAAGAACAACCTAATCATGGTTGGGTACTATCTCATGAATACATCGAATAGATAAATGCAGGAATACAAATAATATGATTGACTACATAATGCAAGAGAGATCACCCAAGAGGCAATTATGCATGAAATATGATGAGACAGACTCAGTTCAGTGTGTGCCCGTTCGTAAACGCGTTCGAACGGTAAACAGAAGGTTCGCATTCGTGTAGCGTTTGATAACGCGTTCGAACGGATCCAGACCTGATGAAATAAAATGCATGCGCGTTCAAGTAGCATTTGTAAAACGCGTTCGAACGGGAAACAGAAGGTTCCCGTTCGTATAACGTTCAAAAACACGTTCGAACGGGAACAGACCTGATGCAAAAAATGTGACGCAATACATACATAAAAAGCAAAAAGTGAAATACGAAGCGCGACGAAGCATCGTGGCGAAGGATTTTAACCTCTTCAATTAGAGGACCTTTCATCGCACTTACTAAGCCCATGCGCTTATCTCAATGCATATAAAAAATAAAGACAATAACATTAGACTTCATATACCCGATTGAACACATCTTACATTCAACCGAATATACGTTAATCGGCGCGGCAAAGCATCATGGTAAAGGATTTTAACCTCTTCAATTAGAGGACCTTTCATCGCACTTACTAAGCCCATGCGCTCGATCACATCATGCATACAAGAATAAAGACAATCATATCAAACTTAATATATCCGATTGAACATATCTTATATCCAACCGAAACACATCAACTGGCGCGGCAAAGCATTGTGGTAAAAGATTTTAACCCCTCCAAATAGGGGACCTTTAATCCGACTTACTAAGCCCATGCGCTCGATTGTATCATACATACAAAAGTAACATGCAGAATTCAAATAACGAAGAATAAATAAATCAAAGCAACATAAAACAAAAGAATGTGCCGTTTACTCAAGTGGTACGTGGAGTTGTATCCCGATTACAGATCATACTACCGTCCATTCAGAATCGGCTATGAAATTTATGTCCGGGTTTCATCCTATATACCACAAGAGGCGACACATTTTCCATTTCATTCAAGCCACAACATGCATCCACAAACGAATCTCATGCGAATAGAATTCAATAAACAATCAAAAGACGAATATAAACTAATGAGAAAAGTTCCCTCAGGTCTAACCTTTTAAATCACCTCTCGGATGTACGGTACACGATCGTCGGAAGGGTGGATGCTCCGCAACTCTTCCGGTTCACTGGTTCACTGCTCTTGTTCGTTGTCTTACTGTTTTGAGTCGTCGTTCTCCGTCTTTTGCTGCTGTTTTTGACTCTGATTCGCTGCCGTTTTGCTACTGTTCTGCTGCTGTATTTTAGTTACTGTTCTTGGGATGTTTTGGCTACTGTTTTAGGTGTGATTTTCGGTGGTGTTATGGTGTGGTTCGGGGGCTGTTTTGATGAGGTAAAGGGGCTGTTCGGGATGTGTTTTGGTCAAGGCAATGAGGGTTCTTTGGTTTGTGACCTTCGGTTATTGAGAGTGAGGGAGAGTTGTGTCAATAAGCTTGGGTGTTTCTTGTGTGTGTTGTGATTTTCGTGAGAGTTGTGTGTATATTATGTGTATGAGCTATGGGAGGCTCTTCTTGTTTGAATGAGCTAGGGGAGGCTTTCCTTGTATGAATGAGCTAGGAGAGGCTTTTCTTGTATGAATGAGCTAGGAGAGGCTTTTCTTGTATGAATGAGCTAGGGGGTGCATGTCTTGGTTAGGGGTTGTTTATATAGAGAAAGGTTAGGGCTACTCCTTGTCTCACAAGGAAGGGATTTTGGCATTAAAAGGAGGATTTGATTTGGTATTCAACAAGGAAAGGATTATATTGAGGGGGGACAAATCTGGGCTAGATTAGGAATACAAAATATCTTTAATTTGTTATAATTGATTTTAATTAGGCATGACATCTTTTTAATTTAGTATGTGATTTTGTTTAGTTAGGAATGAATCTTGTGTAATTGGTGGGTGAATAACTTAATTAAGGAATTAAAATATTTGATTGATTTCAATGTTTATTTTAATTTGGTATGTGATTTTTAGATTTGTTTTGATTTCAACATGTGTTAAATGTGTGTTTTAAGTGGGCTTGGGCGTGTGGGCCAAGGCTTGGGCGAATTGGGCTTGATGTGAGGCTAGTAGCAAAACCAGAATTACCGATACCGTTCGAACGTCTCCTCAAACGCGGCATGAACGCCCGCAATCTGTTTGCCGTTCGAACGTATGCACGAACGCAGCATGAACAAAAACAGTGAACCTTGTTTATTCTGAATTTCCCCTTCCGTTGTCCGTTTTCCGTGACCTCCGTGACTTAAAGGGTAGTGTCTCCAAATGAGACTCATCATAGGGACTTATATGCAAAAATGCAGTGCCTACACCAACCCTAGAAAGAGGTCGCGATCAACTTCAGCTCGAGCACTCTATATACCAAATCAACCAATTTAAAACACACAAATAATACTTCACAAATTACAAACTCATAAAGTATACACAACCTTTATGGTTTACAACACAAGACTTAAAAAAAAATACAAATGACGACTCAAATGTCTGGACCAACCCGAAAATACAACTGTGGCACGTGGATCCAAATCTGGTACTGCTCCTGTTATTCGAGTGAACTACCTGAAATGTTTGGGGGAAGAGGGGAATGAGCTTAAAAAGCTCAGCAAGTAAACACTCATTCTCTCAACATGACCTCACCAACAAAATAGGGTTACATATATATATATATATATATATATAAAATATAATATATGAAAATAGCATATATTATAATATCATCTCACACAATCATCCCACAACAATACGAACATCCATCAAACATGGTTGCTAATCCGGGTTTAGTATAACAGATGATTGAAACCAATGGGAGAGTACCTCATCACAACTCCCAAGGTTTCCAACCATATCAACTCACAAAATGTGAGTGAAATATAACCAATGGGGGAGTCCCTGTATACCCTCAAATCAATAAAAACAATGGGAGAGTATCTCATCACAACTCCCAATGTTTTATATCATCTCATACCATCTGATGTATCATCACATCATCTCAAATCCGACCACTATTATACAAAACCCGGCTGCATAACACAACAACACACATCATCCAATACAATCACATCTCGCATCCAATCCAATCAATCTCATCTCAACAATCATGATTTCATATTTATCATGCTTTTAATATCTCCATATAATAACTCACAAATATATAAATATATATATAACAATATATTTATATATATATATATACCAACTCTCACAACAACCATCAATCATCAAACAATTATGTTAAGAGAATCACCACAGAGTGTACTTACCTCGATCCACGTAAAAGTCTCGAATATGACAATATTATCGCTAAGAATCTCAATCGGTCGCTCAAATAGCCAAATCGATAACGACAATCAACTCGATATTTCCAAACGTCTATGCTGAGTAGAGAAACAGCAACGAACAGCTCCGGAACTAGCTGAAACGCTCAACGAGGCAAGCGGGCCCCATAACGAAGATCGGGCCCCACCACCAAAAAGCGGACCCCACAATCAGATACTTTCAACGGTGAATATATATATCAAAACGCTCGTATAATTGAGAGCAACAATCTGATGCGATCGGATCGCCGATCCAACGGTCGGATCTCAATTTCTAGTAATATTCTCGAATTGCCGGTAATTACAAAACGGAAAACAACTCAAACGATGTTGGATCAGGAAGTGACCACTGGCGTTGGAAAGATCTCGGCCTGAGAAACACTCACTCGCCGGAGGTGGCCGTCAAAAGTGACCGGAGATGGCCGAAAATTGCAGAAGAACCGGCGGCGAATCGCTCCCTTCAAGCGGCGCGTGGAGGAGCGTCCGGAGGCCGATGGTCTCGATCTCAACGGCTATGGAAAGCTTACGTCGGCAGCTAAACGGTGGTCCGACGCGTGGCGGAAAAAGGTCGACGGTGAAGCGGCGGCGGCGGTTCAAAGTTTAGGCGCAATGAGAAAAAAGAAAATATGAGAGAGAAAGGAAAATTGTTGCTTCTGCTTTCTAATATTTTTATTTCGTAAGCTCTCTCTGCTCTCTCTCTCTCTCTCTCATATAATTTTTAACAGCAAAACTGTCAAGCTGTCTGTCACTTGCAAATAATTACTCTTATAATTTTTTTTTTTTTGCCAGCTCACGCACAATTCTCACATTTATTCCTCTAGGCTGTATTCCCGAACTTTGCTGAGAGAGAGCTTTATTCTCATGGGTTGTATTCCCGAACTGTGCTGAGAGAGAGCTTTATTCTCCTGGGCTGTATTCTCGAACTGTGCTGAATGTGGGCTTTATCCCCGATCTGAGCTGACTCTGGGCTTTGTTCCTGAATTGCACAAATCGGCCCATCATCATTTTAGAAGCTTTTGGGCTAACTATCATAGGAGTGAACTCGTCCCAGTTTAAATGGCCCAACAAGTTCACATCTCATGGCAAGAAGTCCAACCGTATCAAAATGATAATGTTCCTAAACACAAACATATAATGGCCCATTGGCGTTTTAGAAGCTTTTGTCCTAATCATCATAAGATATGTTATTGTCCCAGTTTAATTGGCCCAACAAGCCCATAACTCATGACAAAAGGTCCGAATGGATCCAAACGACAATGTTCCCAAACACAAGCACAAAGGGACAATTACTATGGTCACATAACTATGGTTCATGTGTGGATTTACGCGAGTGTAGACAAAGACTCTCGCTGACGAAGGATTGCCCACAACTAGGACTCCCACTCAAGGGTTCGAGCGACCAAGTGAGCGCACATTTTTTATACCTTACGGTACGTGTCAACGAGTTATGGTGTGTGACTAACTGTCAAATTGATTTCCCGTTGTAGATTCCCCAGAGGGAGGGTAGAGCAAAGCTCTCTTAAGTACCCAAGCCTCTTAGGCTCTTATCGCTTGGTGTCAAGAATAAACAACGAGTCCTCCAAACTAGTCTGTCACAACGAGCCACAAGTAATGATTATCTCGGTGCCTTCACAGCTTTTCCTTATGAAAAGGTAGTGAGTGAAGGAAGACATCGAACCATCACCTAGCCTTAACAATGCCTTTGATTACACCCCTTTCAACCCACTACAGGAACGGTTAACTTAAAGCACAAATCATAATATTACAAGACATTATTTCGGGGCCGATTCTCTATCCCCAGTGGAGTCGCCAGAGTGTGGGAACACAGAAACTGGGCGACGCATATTGTCCCGGGCTCGCGGCCCGGTTGGGAGTACGGAGTAGCCCGCGGGGGACTAAACCGGAGAATGATGGAGTCGCCACCCGGTGTGAACCGAGAAAATGAGATTTAAGGCCGCACTCACCCCTCGAAGGGAAGACCTCAAACCGTTGGGTTCGGAATGGTCCCTTACTTATTCCACTTGTAATAAAATGATTTGCGCAATAATCTAACCAAGCCTAAGAAACGTATT
>SKCR01044388.1:0-48014 GCA_019454045.1 Zanthoxylum bungeanum
ATAAGTACTATACTCATGTATCCTCCCTAGGATAACCTACAATTGGCACTTTTCCAATTTGGGTTCTAGTTTGGTATCATCCAAACATATGGCTAGCATACCCAAATATTCAGGAATGAGAAACCCGGTTTCTTTCCCGTTCATATCTAATATGATATCTGTCAAACATATTTTTATGGAACCTTAATTCTAAATAAGTTAGCACTGTATATGCTTATCCGTTGAAGAAATGGTAGCTCAGAGTGACTCATGATTAACCTTATCATGTCCAAAAAAATTTTTTTCGTTTATCAGTTCGGACACACCGTTAAACTGACTTGTTTCGGGAGGAGTCCTCATTGAAAGAATCTATACTCTTTCAAGTATATTAAAAACTTATTGGCTTAAGTATTTTCCATTACGGTCTTACCGTGATGATTTAATACTTTAGCCGATCTGTTTATCTATTTGTGTCGTAACTTTAAAAGTTTTCCGATTTGTGTTCTCATTAAGAAACACATACCATACGCGGATGCCACATCCGTAGGTCACGAAATATTCATATCCACATCTACCTAGCTAGACATGGGCCCACTTGCGCTTCATTATGAACTAGGGCTAACAGATCGGTGGCATTTAACATTTTTACCAAGTAACGGTGTGTTCGGGCACTTTGCCCAATAAACTAGATTCGTAGACTTTATTTGAATAGATGAAATCAGTCCAAATACCCACTCTTCAAAAGTGCGGATATACGAGTCTTGTTTAATTGTGTCCCAGACAACAATGCCATACAATGTTTCATCTGATCAAATCAATCAGTTCGAGCTATTTGTTTGTCATGTTATATATTTGAGATTTATTTATATTCAAAATATCAATTATGTTATTCACATCTAATGTGTTTATCTCAATATCATCTTTATATAATGAAACATTTAGTGTTCTAGAATATAAAGGTTCACCCGCAGCGGGTTAAACACTGATATGGAGATAATGTATCTAGTCAAACTAGTTACATTATAAAAGTTCCTAATTTAAGTACACACCCGAAGGTAGTTCATAAATTTAGGTATCTACGGTTAAAACAGCGACTTTCGTCCCGTTTCCAATTCGCAGATTTATCTCAATTGAAGTCAGTATCATGTTCATAACAGATTCTAAACATCAATACTTATTTATGTACCACACTAAATATCTAAAATCCAATTTTAATACTAGTAACGAACATATTTATGACAAACATATTTGAAGTCAGAGCCTGCTCGTTCTTCAATTCCTTCATGTCTACTTTGTCCAAACGGCAGTCACGCTTCCATGATCCCGTTTGCCACATTTAGGCAGACATTTTGGGATTGTCATTTATCTTCCTAGAAGATTATAATGATTTTGCCTTTGCCCTTTTCACCATTCCAGGTAGCCTTTGGCCAAGCCTCGGTTTCTAGAATATCGAAGTAGGTGCGCCTTGCGCTACTTGCCTATTGCAAACTTTGACTTTGTCTCCTTAGAATAGTCATTAACTCTCAAGAGTTATTAATTGCAATTTAGCATTTCTAAATCTAAGCATAGATTTATGAAGATCCTTCAATTTCATTATCATACCAAAGGATCTAATCCTTAGTTCTGACAAAGAAATTAAGGAGTCTACTGCGACAAGCTTAATGGATTAAGCACTAAAGTTCATCACATAAATCTTCCAAAGATCATGCTCTACTGTTTGCTTAACTCCGGGCTTAGGCCTAATATGTTATTTTATCAAATAAAGTAACTTATTAGTTTTTCAGGACCATCCTGAAATTTATTCCTAATTTGAAAATTAAACCATTTAAATACATTTTCCCTAGGATTATGTTTTAAATGTTAATCTTTCAATTTTATCTTGATTTTAATAGTCCAACTATTTAATCAACGATTTCGATACTATTTATTATAATGATTACTATAGTTCAACTATTAATCAACTATAATTTAATAGATTAAAATCAATTTATGATTTATAATCCAATTATAAAATCAACTATAAATGAATAGTTTGAATATAGTCCAACTATTTATTAAAACACCAATTTAAATATTAGTCCAACTAACATTTATTTATATGACGAATGATATTTGAATGAGCGCGTATGGCAAGTAATTAAACGATTATTGCAAATTCAATTCTTGCCTCCCACTATTTTTCGGCGAGCCTCTAACCCTCAGTCGAGTACTCGGGAAACCATGTTTCCTAGTGGGCTAGGATCCCGATAAATATCACACAATCTTGACTTTGGCCAACAAATTGTATGATAATTAACTAGGTAGATCTCTAAGATCGATTGATCCAATCCAATTCCTAGATCCGGTAGGGGGACATCCAAGTCCGAAATATATATCTTATATATGCCAATATATCCAATATATTACCTAACCTTTTTCCTCTGAATCAACTAAGCCTTGGCTTTGGCACAACAAACTTAGTGATCCCAGTTAAGCGCGACCCATTGACCATGGAAAGCTTCGTATCAATATCGATGGACAAGAAGTGGTCTTGACTTTGGCTAACAAACCACAACTTGGACAAGACACCAATATGGAACAAAGCTCTCGTGATTCAAACACATCCTCGACGGAAAAAGGCCTTAACTTTGGCCAACAAGACAATGTCAGTCTCGGATCTTGAGTGAGAATCACTCAATGGAAGGAAAGACGCTTAATATTTGCGAGGTTTTTTGAGTGCAAATTGGCAACCAATTTATTATCTTTGTTAAGGTCTCATCATCATACACCCTTAAACATGCATTCTAACACATAATAAAGCGCGTATAAATAAATAATAATGATATGTGAATGGATACTTTACACATTGATCCTAGATCAAATCTCTCCCTTTCTCTCTCCCGCTAGCACAAATATTTCTTCTACCCGTTACATTACACTTCTAAAGAAACCTCATTTACATTGAGGGGAATAGGTGAGAAGATAATACAAAGAATAAGGAGGTGATAAGGCTGGACACGCAGGTCCAATTAATAAATCAAATTTATTACAACAATTTCTAAAATTGCCCCACCCATCTAATATCCATCTGATATACTTATTCATGCATCGCAACCATGTATTCACACAAGCATGTTATCAATCAATCTCAAATTAATTAATCTGATAATTAGTGACCATCCAATGTTCAAACAACGATTTGATTTTGCGCGAGTCAAACTCATTTTGCGAATAAGTACTCAAAGTACGAATTCTCGAATTAAATTAAACTACAAAATTAAATCCAATTCAATTTGTATTAATTCTAATTCGCTATTTAATTCCAAATTAAATACTACACTTTATTTAATAAACCTTTACGACTTAAATTCCAAATTTAATCGTTACGGGTCTCAAAGCCCGATTAACGTCCAACATCAATTTAATTAAAGTCCAATGGGCTTTTAATTAATTTCTTAAGGCGTGGACTTTTGGTCAACTCGGTCGAACCCAGTAACCAAGTCCATCCGGGAGTTACCCCATAAGCCCAGAAATCATTTAGGCTAATTAGGCCCAATTAAACTTTAAAAGTCCAT
Organism: Zanthoxylum bungeanum; assembly: GCA_019454045.1. NCBI lineage: Eukaryota > Viridiplantae > Streptophyta > Magnoliopsida > Sapindales > Rutaceae > Zanthoxylum > Zanthoxylum bungeanum. The sequence goes on from SKCR01044388.1 coordinate 3,534, forward strand.
TAGTCGTATATGGGCTTTATGGAGCGGTTTTGGGCCAATTGGATCCAACCAATTTTGCCTAAACCCGACTTGGTACAACTAAGCCCAATAAGCCCAATTACAACACAACAAGCCCAAATCCAATTTAAGGCCCAATAATTAAATTCCAAAAATCCAATTTTCCCAATTTTATTACACTAAAGTGTATAACACAATTAATCACCCAAATCAATATTTCCAAAACATTAATTTATACAATTAATCATGCTAAATTACAACAAAATATGTCCAACACAGTTTATTAAAAAATCAAACCCAAATCATGCTCAAAGTCTCGGCCAAAGTAGGGTTTTTCAAATCGATTCCGAATTCAATCCAATTAAATCCTAAATCAATATTCCCAACATGATTCCAACTCATCCAATGATTAAAATCAAAAATTCCAAAACATCAAAATAGGGCATCACATTCGGCCAACACCAAAATTTGGGGGAAAAATGATCCAATCACAATTTCTTCAAATTGATCCAATCAATCATCCACAAAACATCAATTAAGCATATTAAATCATCCAATTTCATTATTCATGCTCAAAATCAATTTTACCCAAATTTTAACCCTAAGTCATATTTCATGCTTTTCCTTGCTCTGATATCATTGTTGGAGTTTGCTAAGGTCCCAAGGATTAATAAACAAGCATGAATCAAGTGCGAATACAACGAGGGAGTTGCGAAATACTCACATCTATCAGTTGAGCGACGCTAGAGGCAACAAAAATGAATTCTGCTCACTGTTTTATGCGGCAGTGGGCTGCTGTTTATTCCTCATTTTCGTCCATCAAGCTTCAAGAATCCAAGCTCCAAGCTTCGTCAAATGATTCCCGGCTCATGGGTGGACTTCCTTATCACCTTCGCATGTCTCTCGGAGTGCTAGCTCTCTTTATTTTTGCCATAAAAACCAAGCACTTATGCTTCCCTCATTCACGGTTTTTTCAGAAAAAAACCAGAGAAGAATTAGGCCCTCCATGGGCGTGCGGAGAGAAATGGAGAAGCGAGAAGAGAGAGTTGAAAAATGTGTAATGTGTAATTGATTTCTAAAATCAATATTACATATACCAAACATATAATAATAATATATGTCACTCAAGATTTTAAAAGCTTTTCAGCAACTCCCATTAAGTCACATATATCAATCAAGTTGTCAAGTCACATCACTCAAGGTGACAAATGATTTGACGCTTGATGCGAGTAATGATTTGACGCTTGATTTGACTAGCGTGCCGCACTCGAATTCGAAATGCGAATGCGCTCGCAAATAATCCCAGGCTCGGGTTCGCTAATTCAAAATTAACGAATTTTCCGTTGCGTCGTAATGAAATGATTACGCCTAGTGAAGTCACTATTCACGTCGCTAACGAATTAATTCTAAATTAACTTGTTCGCCCGAATTAAAATCTAATTTTAATTCCACATCGAAATCCAATCTCGTTTAATATATCGAATATATTAATTTAACCGATTAATTCCAAATTAATCGCTTTCTCTCTTTAAATGATATTTTATCCCAGATAAAATATCTCCGCTATTAATCTCAGATTAATTTTCTTTCTCTCTTCTTATTAATCCCATATTAATTAAAGTGCGGGTCATACGTCATCGGTGAATCTTTGGGAAGCGACCCATGAGATCCCCGGATATGTTGGCAGTAAATTCGGTCGTCGGACTATCCGAACACGTAAGTACCTAGTACTACGTTTTACCGATTTATAAGACAAGGTTGGCTTTTAGCAAAGTGCCATGCCTACCCAATTCTCCAGAAATATCCTTACAGGAATAAAGGATCTATATCAGGCGTAGTATACGTAGTATTGCGTATTTCGATCCAGTATCGGATGATCACATGCAAGCCTTGGGGCTGGTATAGTGTCTGCCCCGTACGAAACATATATCGAATTACGAGCAACTAGTTTCTTTAATATCGGATAATCATGACCAAGTCATATTATCCCTACGGTTGCAACCTTTTTAGAGAACCAGTTCTGTATCTCTACGTGATCATCATCTCCATATGACTGGAGTGACACTTTCGTCTTGACATCACACCTAACACACTATGATTCTCGATTTACCCAGAAGAGGCGTACACAGAAATCGGTTAAAGCCCTGGACGACCACAACCAAAGTATATTGATTGTCATAAGTATTAGCGGTGCAAGTCTCAAGTTAAGACCAAATACACCTACCCTGATTTCGGACTTCCATAGACACATAGTCATACTACCAATGGAATTCTGAGGGGGTCTATCCAGAGCGAAGCTGTTTCCCGTACCATCGGTAAAACACAACCTCCTATTACACTTGCATGAGTATCCTATACCCAAATATATGAGAACTATGCCGTTGTGCCCTCACAACGCGCACAAGTGTAATACTAGTCTTTTACGTATTTATCGATGTCCAATCTCGATAATACTCTGACTAGGGATATTTAATAATTTATCCTTCGTGGACTGATACTGTCTCATATCATTCTCAATCCATGAACAAATCACAGGGACCTCCTATCATTTATACATCTAGGTGATCTAATCACAAATGATAAGAGTGCAATCTCATTTGTCACATAGTTAATTTGTACAACAACACCATGATCTGTACAAATAGTGACGCTATGGGTCATAATTTTCCAACAATGTCATGATGAATCTCTGGATAATCGAAGGCTTCTTCAGTATTATTTGAATTTGCTCCGTGAGATATGTGATTCAGGTTATCTATTAATTGTCTAACTTGATCTGTCATCCTCTGTATAGACACCGCTTGACTCTGAATTTGTGCATCAAATTGAGCTTCCCATTCCTCGAACCAATCTTTGAGCATGTGAATCAACTGATCTTCCTCTGATGGTTCTAGTTCTTGGTGAAGATCGTAGGTGGATGGTGGATAAGATGGAAAGTATGATGGTTCTTCATACCATGAAGGATTTTGATAGCTCTGCCACCTTGGATTGTAGTTGTACTCACAATGATCTCTCGGGTGGTTACCATTACATATGTCACATCTCCCAATTGCGTCTTGTTGAGAAAATGTGGTATTGCTTGGTTCTGGCATCCAGTGATAGTTGTTGGGCTGGACAACAGGCCTCAGAAAACCGGACTGTTGCTCCCAGATTTGGGGTGTATCTTCTTCTAGTAAATCTCGTAATCTTTCAATCTCCTAATAATGTTCCATTTTTTTAATCACCTTAAAACAAAAGAAAGAAATAAAAATTACAGATAAAAATAAAAAAAATTAGATACAAGTAAATTCGATAGCTTCAAAATTTATAACTCAAGAAAAATAAGTCCCCGGCAATGGCGCCAAAAACTTGACCGGCGTAAACACACACGTATAACGCAAACGCATGTATCATTCAAGTAGTATAAAAATATCGATCCCACGAGGACTTAATTCCTACTGTTGTTATTAATTATTGAATCTATTTATTTACAAATATCTAATTAAATGGAGAAGAGAATGATTGTTTGATTGGTTGAATGTGGTTTTCCTTAATTAAAATAAATAAAATAAACAAAAGAAAATAATAAGGAAAATAACAGAAGACTCAAAGATCTAGGGTTGTGAATCTTTCTAATATCTTTTAACAGATGAAGTGATTATTTTATGTTTGTGTAATAAATTGGTTTACTAACCTGGAACATGAAATTATGCGAAAGCCTCTGTCGATGGTCAGATGCAAATACCCAGTTTAACCCAATTGAACCATATGTCTATGTCAACCAAATTATCTGGATTCATTATGTTTAAGTTCCAATTATGGCTACCTCCGCCCGACATGTATATGTCTATCCTGTAAGGAAATCTATTAAAGGGTTATCTATCCTTAAGGAAGATCGTGGGCTATTAAGTCTAAGGCTGAAACCTAAAATTCCTTTGTCAAGTTTATTTTAGATTTACCACATCAATCTTATTGGTGATCAGAAAACAAGAAGCATTAAGCTTAAGACTAAATAAGTAAACCTTTAAATTACCCAAACTATAAAAATAACCCTTTATAAACTGGTGATATTGGATTTCATCACAACCCCAGATAACTGGCTTAGTTACGACACATATCTAGGGCTAGTAAAAACTTAAATAAAATAAAAGACATAAAGTAAAATGCTGAAAAGTAAATGACAGAAAGTAAATGCTGAAATTAAATACTGAAAATTAAATGCTGAAAAGTAAATGCTGAAAGTAAATTATTGAAAAGTAAATGCTGAAAGTAAATTGCTGAAAGTAAATTGCTAAAAAGTAAATGATGAAAGTAAATTGCGGAAAATTACATAAAGTAAAAGTACAATAAAATAAAATGCTGAGGTAAAAGGATCCACTTTTATTACTTCTATTTTAGATATCTCCCTTAATATAATATATTAACTTTGCATGATAATTACCAACCAGCCATATAGGCGGTATCCATATTAAGTCAAATTAATATTAATTACCAACCGACCAATCAGGCGGTATCCAGTTTAGTCAGGTTAAAACCAATTTAAATAATTAACAACCGACCAATATGGCGGTATCCTCATTAAGTCAGGTTTTAACTACTTTATATATTATAATTAAGGGAGATTAATCTAAATATTAGTAATAAAAGTTTTACTTTTTACCCCAGCAAATGGGAGTTACCTCCTCATTACTGAAAAGTAAAAACTGAAAATTAAAGAAAGAAAAGTATTGTGCATAAAAGTAAATTGCGGAAAGTAAAAACTGAAAAGTAAAGAAAAGAAAGCGCGAAAGCGGAAATTAATTACTGAAAGCTGTAAATAAACAAATAAGATACAATCTTCTTAGTATTCTTACGAAATTCCTTAGAGAAAGTATGAATTTAAAAATGAAATGGCTTGGTATTTATAGGCAAAATTTTGCCTCCACCAAATCCATTATTAATTGCTCCACTAATTTCTTATCATGTTTGGTGGTGATTTGATGATTTTTATTATTTATTTATTTAATTATTTTTGCTTTGAAAATGACTTGAATAATTACACACAACATACTTCTGGATGGTTCATCAATTTCGGGTATGAAATCTTCAAAATTAGAATTATTTTTGTCTTTCAAAGTTGTAGATCTTTGAGTCTTGTTTAATTTGGAACTTGAATCAGCTCAATCCGATATCGGAGTAAACATTTATTCCCAAAATACGACAGATGCGCAAAACTTGAATTTCCAAAACTGCACTTCGTTAAAACGCCCTTTCAAGTTTCCAATCTCCAAAATTAATATGTCAAGTCCAATTTTTGCCCTTATTTGACCCACATTTCGTCCTAAATGATTTTATTGAGTCCCAATATTATTTTATCTGCAAAATAAACTAAAACACATCAAAACGTTCATCAAACACGAGAAACTAAACAAAATATTAAGTAAAAAGGGCGGTAAATATTGATATATTTTCCGCTCATCAATTATCTAGGTGCCTTCACAGCTTTTCCTTATAGAAAGGTAGTGAGTGAAGGAAGACACAAAACCATCACCTAGCCTTAATAATGCCTTTGATTAGACTCCCTAAACCCACAGTAGACATGGTTAATTAAAGTACAAATCACAAACATTACAAGACATTATTTCAGGGCTGATTCTCTATCCCCAGTGGAGTCGCCAGACTGTAGAACACAGAAATCGGCGACGCTGTTCCAGGCTCGCGGCCCAGTTGGGAGTACAGTGTAGCCCGTGGGGGACTAAACCGGAGAATAAAATGGAGTCGCCACCCGGTGTGAACCGGGAAAATGATTTAAGGCCGCACTCACCCCTCGCAAGGGAAGACCTCAAACCGTTGGGTTCGGAATGGTCCCTTACTTATGTCACTTGTAATGAACGGATTTGTGCAAATTTAGCCAAGTCTACTCAACATACATTTGCAAAAAAGGTAACCTACATCTAAATTCGTATATGGCTTAAATCTAAGTTTGCATGCTTTAAAAGTTAGTTATCATAACAACAAACATACGATATCACACAATGAGCGTGTTGAATTATCAAATACGAAAAATAAATAACAACCTAAACATAAACTTAAATTAAACTCATATTGCGAAAGAAAATAACTAAATCATGCATAAAGAAATAACGTACTAGACTAAATCATACTTAAAAAATAAATAACCTACTAACGGCTTAATCATGCTTGAATACAAGGTTGGAGGAAACGAAATAAGTGTGTCTCTCAAGTGGTACGTGGCATTGTATCACGAGTGCAAACCGCAATACCATCCATTTGGTTTTGGCTACGGAATTTACGTCCGGGTTTTCATCCGATATACCGCAAGAGAGAACACATATTTCATTCATCCGGAAATCACATTATGCACCAATCCACAATACTCTTACGAAATAAAGCAATAAAATAAATACGAATAAAAGAGAATAAACAAAAAGGGTGCCCTCAGGTCTAACCTCTTTTGTCGTCGCTTGAAAGTACGGTATTCGGTTTTCAGAAGGGTTGATGCTCCGCAACTCCTCTGGTTTACTGGTTTAACGTTTTCCTTCGTTGCCTCGATGTTTTGGGCTATTGTTGCTCACTATTTCTGCGGTATTTGCTGCTATTTTCGGGTCATTTTAAGGTGTGTTTAGGGATTGTCTCGGTGGTCTGTGAGCAACTGTAAGAATGACGTGGCTTAGGGTTCAAGTGGCGCTGCTTTAGGTTGCATGTCTAGTTTGGTGGCTGCTTCGTTCGACATGTGTGTTTTGTAATTAGTTTGGTGGTTGCATGTCTACGGAGAATTTCTTATGAAAGCCAAGCTTTCACCGATTGTTTTATGGGAATTTCATTGTCAGTGCCCTCTCCCACTAACCTCCTTATATACACAAGAATTATTTCGTTTTGAGTCAAATCATAAACTATTTTGATTATTTCAAAACGTCAGTTCCAAGAACCTTATGCTTGCTTCAATCCAAACATATTGATATACATGGAATCCATTTCGGACTCTTGACACTTTGTCATAATAGGGAGTCGATACCTCGTATCACTTCCTTTATTCTTGTGTATTTGAAGATTAATGGTATAGATTCATCATAGATGAACTATTTGTGTTCCATTATGGACTTCGTGCCTAGAACAGTATTACTTCGATTTTCATCGAGTATTACTATCCTCTCACTTACCACTGCATATCGGTATTCCTCTTAGGAAAACCGCATGGAGAGCAACAATCACATTGTTCTCATGTGAGATGTATAAGTACTATACTTATGGTTTCCCATAGGATAACCTATATAGGCACTTATCCAATTTGGGTCCTTAGTTTGGTATCATCCAAACGTTATGCCTAGCATACCCAAATTGTCAAGAATGAGAAACCTCGTTTCTTTCCTGTTCATATCCTATACGATATCTGTCAAACAGATTTATATGGAACCTTATTCTAAATAAGTTTTGCACTGTTAGTACATATCCTATTGAAGGAAATGGTAGCTCAAAGCGACTCTTGATTAACCTTATTATGTCTAACATGATTCGGTTAATCCGTTCGGACACACCGTCTAACTGACGTGTCTTGGGAGGAGTCCTCATATGAAAGAATACCGTACTCTTTCATGTATTCGAGAAACTTACTGCTAAAGTATTTTCCATTACGGTCTTACCGTGGCGGAATAATGATATAGCCGATCTGTTTATGTATTTCGTGTCGAAACTTTAAAGTTTCTGATTTGTGTTCTTCAAAAGAAACACATAACCATAACGTGATGCCACATCCGTTAAGGTCACGAAATATTCATGTTCACATCTAGCTAGCTAGATATGGGCCCACTTACTTCACCATGAATAGGGCTAACAGATCGGTGGCACTAACACTATTACCAAGCAAATAGTATTTTAGGTACTTTACCTAATAAACTAGATTCGCAGACCTTATTTGAATAGTCAAATCAGTCCTAGTACCCACTCTTCAAAAGTGTGGATATACGAGTCTAATTAAATTGTGTCCTAGACAACAATGCCACAAATAAGTCTCTATTGATCAAATCAATTTGAGCTATATATTTGTTAATTTATATGTTTGAGATTTTATTTATATTCAAAATATAAATTCTGTTATTTATATCTAATGTATTTATCTCAGTATCATCTTTATATAATAAAACACTCAGTGTTCTATAATATAAAGGTTTTATCCGCAACGGATTAATCACTGATAAATAGATAATGTCTCTAGTCAAACTAGTTACATTATAACAGTTCCTAATTCAAGTACATACCCTAAGGGTAGTTCCTAAACTTAGGTATCTACGGTCGAAACAGCGACTTTCGTCCCGTTTCCGATTCGCAGAGCAATCTCAGCTTGAAGTCAGTATCGTGCTCAAAGCAGATTCTGAACATCAATACATATATTTTATGTACCACACTAAGTATTTAAAATCTAATTTCAATACTAGCTGTGAACATAACTAAGACAAACATTTTTAAAGTTAGAGCCTCGCCCTTTCTTTAATTCCTTCGTGTCTTCCATATCCAAATGGTAGTCACTTTGGGATATGTCAATTATCCTTTTCAATATTTTAGGAACCTTAGGCCAAGCCTTGGGTTTTTAGAATATTGAAAGGAACGTGCACCTCGTGCTACATGCCTAATTGCAAACTTTGACTTTACATGAATAGCCAATTAATTCTCCAAGAATTATAAATTGCAATTTTAATACTTCTTAAATCCAAAATTAGATTTATGACAAGTATATTAAATTAAGCATTAAAGTCATCATCACAAAAATCTTCCAAAGATTTTATGCTCTACTTATCTTGCTTGATTTTGGGCTAAAGGTATAATGAGTTATTTTATCATAAATAAATACTATTATTTATTCCCATTTTGAAAATTAAATCATTTAAAATATTTTAATCCTAGATTATATTTTAAATATCTAACTTTTCAATTTTATCTTGATTACAATAGTCCAACTATTTAATCAACGATTAGTGGTACTTTATATATTATAATGATTATAATAGTCCAACTATATAATCAAATATAATCCAAATTAATTAACCTCAATTACATTGATTACTATAATCCAATTATAAAATCAACTGTAAACTGAAATTAATTAATTCAAATATGATTAATATAATCCAATTATATATAATCAAGTATAATACAGTCCAACTGTTTAATCAAAACAACAATTTAAATATTAGTCTAACTAACATTTAATCTAATGACGAAATAATTTAAATGAGCGCATACGGTGAGTAATTGAACGAGTATTGCAAATTCAATTCTTGCCTCCCACTATTTTTCGTCGAGCCTCTAACCCTCTGTCGAGTACTCGGGAAACCGTGTTTCCTAGTGGGCTAGGATCCTGTTAAATATCACACAATCTTGACTTTGGCCAACAAATTGTATGATAATTAACTAGGTAGATCTCTAAGATCAATTGGATCTTATCCAACTCCTAGATCCAGTAGGTGGACATCCAAGTCCCAAACATATATCTTATATATGCCTTATACATCGAATGTATACCCTAACCTTTTTCCTCTGAATCAACTAGCCCTTGGCTTTGGCACAACAAACCTAGTGATCCCAGTCAAGCGCGGACCCATTGACATGGAAGCTTCGTAATCAATGTCAATGGACAAGAAGTGGTCTTGACTTTGGCCAACAAACCACAACTTGGACACGACACCGATATGGAACAAAGCCTCGTGATTAAAACACATCTTTGATGGACAAGGGCTTGACTTTGGCCAACAACCCTGCCAATCTCGGATCTTGAGTAAGAATCACTCAATGGAAGGAAAAACGCATGATATTTAACGAGGGTTTTTCGCGTGCAAATTGGCTACCAATTTAATTATCTTTGTTAAGGTCTCATCATCATACACCCTTAAGCATGCATTCTAAACACATAATAAAGCGAGTATGAAATAAAATAATAATGATATGCGGATGGATATTTTACATTGATCCTAGATCAAATCTCTCACTTTCTCTCTCCCGCTAGCACTTGTATTACTTCTACCCGTTACACTACACTTCTAAAGAAACCTCTTTTACATGGAGGGGAATAGGTGAGAAGAGAATACAAAGAAATAGGATAAGGCTGGACACGCAGGTCCAATTTAATAAATCAAATTTATTACAATTTCCAAAATCGCCCAACCCGACTAATATCCATCCGATATACATTATTCAAACATCATAACCATGTATTCATACAAGCATGTTATCAATCAATCAATCAAATTAATTAATCTTGAATATTAGTGATCATCCAATGTTCAAACAAAGATTTGATTTTTGTTCGAGTCAAACTCGTTTTGCGAACACGTACTCAAAGTATAATTTCTACGAATTAAATTAAATTACATAATTAAATCCAATTTAATACGTATTTAATTCTAATTCATTATTTAATTCTAAATTAAATATTACACTTTTATTAATGAACCTTTACGACTTAAATTCCAATTTAATCGCAACGGGTCTCAAAGCCCGATTAACATCTAATGTTTTATTTAATTAAAGTCCAATGGGCTTTTAATTAATTTCTATAGGCGTGGACTTTTGGTCAACTCGGGTCAAACCGAACAACCAAAATCCAATCCGGGAGTTACCCCATAAGCCTTTAAATTAATTTTGGCCCATTAGGCCCAATTAAATAATTAAGGTCCATTAAGTCATAATTGGACCTTTTGGATTCGGTTTTGGGCCTAATTGGATCCAACCAATTTTGCCTAAACCCAACTTTGTTACAACAAAGCCCAAAAGCCCAATTACAACCTAACAAGCCCAATTTCCAAAATCAAGCCCAAATTAATTAACTTATAAATTCCAAATTTCACAATTAATTAACCTAAGTGTAATACACAATCAATTATCCAATTAACATTTCTAAAATATCAATTAGCCTAATTAATCATGCACTTTAAACCAAATAGTGTCCAACACAATTCAATTAAAATCAAACCCAATTAACATGCTATCAAGTCTCGGCAATTAGGGGTTTTTCAATTCGATTCGGTTTCAATCCAATTGAGTCCACAATCTTAATTTCCCAAATCAATTCAATTCATCCAATGAATCAACAACAAAATCACAATGAATTCATGTCCTTAAAGATTCGGCCAAGCCACTTTAAAAGGGAAAAATGTTCCAAATCAAAATTCAATCCAATTGAACTTCAAAAAAAACCAATTGTTTTAAGTCATCCAATGATCAAACAAAACAAAATTACCAAGACATTAGGGTTATGCAATTTTCGGCCAAGCCTTCAATTTGGGGAAAATTGAATCCAATCCAATTTCATGAAATTGATCACACACAATCTCAATTACATATTCTAAGCATACTTAAACATCCAATGCAATTAAAACATGCTCAAACACATTTTACCCATTTCAAGTTTCATGTTCAACCTAAAGAATTGGGGAAAATTGATCTAATCCAATTTTCTTGAAATTGATCATGCACAACTTCAATTCAACCTCATTCAAGCATACTTCATCAAACAATTCAACCAAATCATGCCTAAATCGAGTTTGCCCAAATTAAAGTTTTGACCAAAAATAAGCAAATTGGGGAAAATCAATCCAATCAATTTTTTATCAAATTGATTACATATAACTCAAATTCAATCAAATATAAGCATTCTTAAAGAATCAATTTGTCAGAATCAAGCTAAAATCAAAAAGCCCCAATTTGCTCAAGAACCCTAATTCGGTTTTCATGCATCAAAAGCTCAAGATACCATTGAAAGTTTCAATCAAAGTCCCAAGGATCACAAATCATGCATAAAAAACACATATGAACACATCAAAGGAGGTGCGGAATATACTCACATTGAATTTCGGTTTTGATGAATGAAGAACAAGGTGCGATTTTGTCCCCTCCAAGCTCACGGCAACAGCTCTCCAAGGCAGTGGGGTGCTCGGTTTGGACTGGTTCGGCTTCCTCCTCCATGTTCGGCCATTGATGAGCTCCATTGAAGCTCAAAGCTTCAAGCTTCCATGCTCACGGAATCACTCACTCCCTATCACCTTTGTATCACTCAAGGTGTGTGCTAGCACTTGTATTCTTCTTTTGCTTCTCAAATGCTCGGTCAAACCAGAACAAAAAGTGAAGAAATCGGCAGTGAGCCGAGAAGAAGAAGGGAAGAAGAAGAGGGAAAAAAAAGAGTGCGTTTTCTGCATATGAGAGAGAGAATAAGGTTTTAATATATATATTTTTTATTTCATTACCCTGTAAATTAAATAAAACATATATATCTAACTTTTTAATTCAAAAGTCAAAAGTTAAAAACAATAAAGCTTTTTTTCATCATTTCAACTTTTAACTTTAGTCACATCACATCTATTCACTTTAATAAAGTGACATATTGTCAAGTCACATCACTCAAAGTGACAATTAATTTGACGATTGACGCGACTAGCGATTTGACGCTTGATGTGACTCGCGTGCCGCGCTCGAATTCGAAATGCGAATGCGCTCTCGCAATCACTCTCGGGCTCGGGTTCGCTAATTCCAAATTAACGAATTTTCCGTCGCGTCGTAATTAAGTGATTACGCCTAGCGAATTCACTATTCACGTCGCTAACGAATTAATTCTAAATTAATTCGTTCGCCCGAATTAAAATCTAATTTTAATTCCGCGTCTAAATCCAATTTCGATTAATATATCAAATATATTAATTTTATCGATTAATTCCAAATTAATCGTTCTCTCTCTCTTTAATTAATATTTTATCCCAGATAAAATATCTCCGCAATTAATCCCAGATTAATTGTCTCTCTCATCGAATTAATCCCAGATTAATTCTATCTCTCTCTTCTAATTAATCCCAGATTAATCAAAGTGCGAGTAATACGTCATCGGTGAATCTTCAGGAACCGACCCATGAGATCTCCGGATATGTTGGCAGTAAATACGATCGTCGGACTGTCCGAACACGTAAGTACCTCGTACTACGTTTATATCGACTTACAAGACAAGGTTAGCCTCTAGCAAAACGCCATGCCTACCCAATTCTCCAGAAATATTCTTACAGGAATATATAGATCTGTATCAAGCGTAGTATACCGTAGTATTGTGTATATGGGCCCAGTATCGGATAATCACGTGCTAGGGCTGGGGCTGGATAAGTGTCTGCCCCGTCCGAAGCACATGTCGGATGTCTGGTAACATAGTCTCTATAATCGGATATACATGACCTGGTCACAATATCCCGATTGGTTGCGCAACACTCAAGAGCTAGTACCGTATCCTGCGTGACATCAACTCCAATATGACTGAAGTGACACTTCCGTCTCGACATCACACCCCCAATACACTACGACTCTCTGATAAACCCAGAAGTGGTGTACACAGAACCGGTTAAAGCCCTGTACCACCAAGACCAAAGTCTACCGATTATCGCAAGTATTAGCGATGCAAGTCTCAGGTTAAGACTATACACACCTACCTTGATTTCGGCCTCCCATAGACACATAGTCATAATACCAATGGGATTCCGAGGGGTCTATCCAGAGCGAAGCTGTTTCCCGTACCATCGGTGAACACAACCTCCTATCGCACTTGCATAAGTATCCAATACTTATATATATGAGAACTATGCCGTTGTACCCTCACAACGCGCACAAGTGCAATACTAGCCTATTCCGCATTATCGATGTCCAGTCTCGATAATACTTCGGCTAGGGATATTAATGATTAATCCTTCGGGGATTGATACTGTCTCATATCATCTCAATCCAGGAACTAATCATATGGACCTATCTTCATTTATACATCTATGGTGATCTAATCACAAATGATGAGAGTGCAATTTCCTTGTCACATAGTTAATTTGTACAACAACACCGTGATTGTACAAATAGTGACGCTATGGGTCATATTATCCAACAGAAAGAGGCTTACCAAGGTTGGAAAATCGCCTGTGTTTTTATGGTAGCGACCTCAGCAGTACGGGCTTGTCTCAGAAGGCCCCCCAAAATTCCTCATATTTGGCCATAGAACTTTCTGTTCTCAGCTTTTTCTCTTCATCAATGTCCATGAAGTTTCCATCAACTGTCGAAAATCAGAATCACGAAGTCAATCCTCCTCAGCTTACCAAAATGAGGGCTTGGTCCCTTGATGATCATTTTTTGATATGGTCCATTCTCTGAAGGCCGAGTCTGCATCTTTCAAAGTGGCTCCTCCAACGAATCTACTACTCTTTGAAACTTTCCTCCTGCTTCTGCTTAGTATTCTCCAAGTCGCGAAGCGCAAGTCGATCTCCAAATCTGTAACAACTGCTTCATAAAGCCGTCTGTCCATTCCCTCCCTCCAATCGAAAAAAAAATTCCTTACCTTTCTTTCAAATGCTATGGTACACACACGGTGTGCCGCCCCCGTCTAGCGAAATCCCAAACTTCTTTGAACTGGCGTTGTGACAGTCCCACTGAACTCATTAACCGAGACCATATTGCCGAAGATGGACCTGTTAGACAGTAATGACCCATAGCGTCACTATTTTGTAAATGATATTATATTATTGTACAAAATTAACTATGTAGTAATGAAATTGCCTTTTACCGTTTTGTAATTTATTTACTTTGATATATAAATGGTAAAAGTCCCTATGATTAATTCCGGATTGAGATGATATGAGACAGTATCAATCCATAAAGGTTTAATCATTAAATATCCCTAGTCGTAGTATTATCGAGATTGGACATCGATAATGCGGAATAGACTAGTACTGCACTTGTGCGTGTTGTGAGGGCACAACAGCATAGTTCTCATATATTTGAGTATTGGATACTTATGCAAGTGCGGTAGGAGGTTGTTTTGTATTACCGATGGTACGGAAAATAGCTTCGCTCTGGATAGACCCCGCGGAATCCCATTGGTAGTAAGTCTGCGTGTCTATGGGAGTCCGCTTCAGGGTAGGTGCATATGGTCTTAACCTGAGACTTGCATCGCTAGTACTTGCGACAATCGGTAGACTTTATTTTTGGTCGTCCAGGGCTTTAACAGGTTCTGTGTACACCTCTTCTAGGTTTATCGGGAATCGTAGTGTATTGGGTGTGATGTCAAGACGGGAGTATCACTTCAGACATATGGAGATGATGATCGCGCAGGATACAGAACTAGTACTCTATAATGGTTGCAACCATCGGGATAATATGACAAGGTCAGGATTATCCGATTCAAAGAGACTAGTTGCTTGATGTCCGATATATGTATCGTACGGGGCAGACACATCTCCAGCCCCAGGCCTTACATGTGATCATCCGATACTGGATCAGTATACACTATACTACGGTATACTACGCCTGTTATAGATCTTATATTCCAATAAGAATATTTCTGGAGAATTGGGTAGGCATGGCATTTTGCTAGAGGCTAACCTTGTCTTGTAAATCGTAAAAACGTAGTACTTGGTACGTACATGTTCGGATAATCTGACGGCCGTATTTACTGCCAACATATCCAGAGATCTCTTGGGTCGCTTCCCGAAGATTCACCAATGACGTATGATTCAAACTCGATTAATCTTGGATTAATTACGAGAGACTTTATCTTGGATAAAGTACTATACATAGAGAGAGAACGATTAATTTGGAATTAATCGTAAAATTATTATATTCGATATAATAATCGAAATTCGATTTCGACGCGAAATTAAAATTAGATTTTAATTCGGGCAAACGAGTTAATTTAGAATTAATTCGTTAGCGACGTAAATAATAATTTCGCTAGGCGCAATTATTTATTTAATTCGATTTAATTAACGTCGCGACGAAAGTTCGGTATTTCGGAAATATCGAACCCGAACGCGTGAGTACGCGTGGGCCCACTTTCATTTGGGTTGTTGGGGCCCACATGACACATGTCATTTTATGCATTATTTAATTGTTAATACATTGCATGGTGATAGTGTACAATACACTCAATGGTTTTGCATGGAGTTTGAGTGTTTGACACTCTAAGCCATTGCATGATTTGTGTCATAAGTTTATTATTAATTTAATAAATATTATGGCATAAATATAAATTGATTTTGAAATCAAAAATCATCATCTTCTCTCTCACCTCTTGATGACCGAAACTGTGAAGTTTCACAGCCCTCTCCCTTTTTCTGTTTTTGTTGCAAAAACTTGAAGAAAGTGTGTGTGTTTGGAACATTAAATCACATATAAGGCTAGCACCTTCAAGGGATCATACAAAGGTGTTATGGGAAACTAATTCTTGAGCTTGGAAGGATCAAAGAAAGCTTGGAGCTTCCCCACTCACCTTGGCCGAAACCTTCACTGCACAAAGGAGAAAATTTTTATTTCATCAACGCATCTGTATTCCGATCTTTGTGAGTATGATTCCGCCATACTTCAATATTATTCATTCATTTTATGTTTTTTTGTTTGCTCTTTTGATCTTGGGACATGGATTAGAATTTCCAACAATGGTATCAGAGCTTAAAGAGCATGAAAATATATTAGGGTAATATTTGGGCAAAATTGATTGAAGCATGATTTGATGATTTTGATTGATTAAGTATGCTTAAATGTATGTTACATTATGTTATACATTATCAATTTCATGAAAAATAAATTGGATTAATTTTTTCCCTCTTGGAGAGGCTTGGCCGAATACTACCTAGACCATGGAGATGATGATTTGTTGGTTTATAAGATCATTGGATGACTTTAAACGAACATAAAATGACGATTTGTGATTCGATTGGATTGAAAACGAAATCGGTAATTTTTCATCACCTTGGCCGAATGCATGGAAGAAGATTAGGGACTTGATTTTTTGATTAAATAATGTTGGACATGTATTTAAGATAAAATATGATTAATGGATTAATTTGATATTTTGGAATATTGATTTAAAGGATTAATCATGATTACACTTTAATTAATTAAGTTATAAATTTGGAATTTTAAAATTTGATTAATTGGGCTTAATTTTGAATTGGGCCTAAAACTATTATATTTGGACATAATGGGCTTGGTTGGACCAAGTAGGTTTGGGCAAATTGGATTGGATCCAAAAATGGGCCTAATCACTCCATTAAGTCCAAATGTAATAAATGGCTTTTATGTTTAATTGGGCCTCATGGGCTTGATATTGATTTTTATGGCAAATGAGGGTGATTCCTTATTGGGCTTGGAAATTGGGTTTGACCCACATTGACCAAGGCCCAAGCCTAATGAAATCAATTGAAAGCCCATCGGACTTTAATTAAACGGACATTGGATGTTGATTGGGCTTTGAGACCCGATAGAATTAGATTTGGAATCTAAGTCATAAAAGCACAATAAAAGTGTAAATATTTAATTTGGAATTAAATATAAGGATTAGTATTGAATACGACTTAAATTGGATTTGACGAGTAGTTCGATATAATTCGTGAATTCACTACTAAGTATTTATTCTCAAATTTGAGTTGAGACGTCGTGCAAATGCAAACAATTGTTTGAACATTGTATTGTCACCTAATTAAAGACTAATTAATTGGATTTGATTGGTTGTATACATATGCCTTGAATGAATGAATGTGGATGTAATGTATGATATGTGTGTATATCGGATGGATATTAGTAGGGAAGGTAATTTTAGAAATTATTGTAAATTTAGAATTTATAAATTGGACCTGCGTGTCCAGCCTTTCTCTTATTGTCTCTTTGTATTCTCTTCTCACCTAATTCCCCTCAATGTAAATGAGGTTTCTCTTATTGTATTATGTAATTGGGTAAGAGTAGAATAGTTCTAGCGGGGAGAGGAAAGGGAGTGATTTGTTCTAGGAACAAGTTGTTGTTCATATCCATCCGTATATCGCTATTACTTTACTTTACGCGCTTTATGATGTTTTAGAAGCATGCTTAAGGGTGTATGATGATGAGACCTAACAAAGATAAATTAATTGGTTGCCAATTACACACGAAAATCCCTCAAACAATATTAAGCGATTTTCCTTCCGTTGAGTGATTCTTTCTCAAGATCCAAATTGGCATTGGTTTGTTGGCCAAAGTCAAGACCTTTGTCAATTGAGGATGTGTTTGAATCATGAGAGTTTTGTTCCATATCGGTGTCTTGTCCAAGTTGTGATTTGTTGGCCAAAGTCAAGATCACTTCTTGTCCATCGACATTGATTACGAAACTTTCCATGTCAATGGGTCCCGCTTAACTGGAATCATTAAGTTTGTTGTGCCAAAGCCAAGACTTAGTTGATTCAGAGGAAATGGTTAGGAAAATGTATTGGATACATTGACATATGTATTAGATATATATGTTTCGGACTTGATGTCCACCTACCGGATCTAGGAATTGGATGGGATCCAATTGATCTTCGAGATCTACCTAGTTAAATATCATACAACTTGTTGGCCAAAGTCAAGGTTGTGTGTTATTTAACGGGATCCTAGCCCACTAGGAAATTGGATTTCCCGAGTACTCGACAGAGGGTTAGAGACTTGTAGAAAATATGGGAGGCTAGTATTGAATTTGCAATTTCATTCAGATACTTAGCTTTACGCGCTTACAAAATTTATTTCGTCAATATTTTAACATTAGTTGGACTAATAAAATGTTATTTTTCTTGTAACAGTTTGACTGTACCCATATATCGTTAACTAGATAGTTGGACTATCGTAGTTAAGATGGCAAACAAAGGAAATGTCCGAGACATAATCATGGGTGATAATGTATTTAAGGGCACGAACTTTGCTGACTGGGAAATGAACCTGAGGATAGTCCTTGGGGCAGAGAGGCTGTTGTACACCATACAGAGACCTCTCGGGCCGAGGCCCACTGAGCCACTTGAGCTGGAGTTATGGAGAACTCATAGCGATGATTGTGATAAAACTCAGTCGATCATGCTTGCTTCCATGACTCAACACTTTCGTCGCCAGAATAGGGACTTGGATTCTTATAATATGATGGCTAGACTAAAGGATCTTCACCGCACTAATAGCGGATGGAGAGGTATGAGTTGGTGAAGAAACTCTTTCGCTCCCGTATGACTGATGGCGCTTCAGTTGAGGCCCACGGGACTCAAATGATAGCTGACATTGATGAGCTGGCCAAGATGGGAATAGTCTTGGAGGCTGAGCTGACTGTAGACATGCTTTTACAGTCACTTCCCGATACTTGGAAGCAGATTATCATCAACTACAAGTTGATGGATACGGACGATACTCTTGGAGAGCTATTGTCCATTCTTAAGGAGTCAGAGAAAGAGCTTCTTAAAGGCAACAAGCGCGAGGCGCACTTTGCATCGACCTCTCAGACGTCAAGGGCTGGGCCCAAGGCAACTGGAGGGGTGAAAAAGAAGAAGCGTAAGAACAAGGGCAAGGCCAAGATGCCGATGGCTTCTGGGAAGCCGAGGACAAGTCACAAGACATATGCCTTAACTGCGGCAAAAGAGGTCACTGGAAGCGTGACTGCCGCATGAACAAGGCGATCAGAAGGGAGATCAAGGCGGGCAAGGCACCGACCTCTGGTATGTTTGTTATTGAAATAAACATGGCTATTTCTAGTTTTAAAAATTGGATTTTTGATTCTGGTTGTGGTTCTCATATATGTACTGATGTGCAGGATCTGCAGAACAGCAGGACTCTGGCTTCAGGGGAGATTGATCTACGAGTTGGAAACGGAACTCCTGTTGCTGTTTTGGCCGTGGGCACTTTTGTATTAGAACTGCCCTCGGGGCATGTACTTAAACTAAATGACTGTTATTATGTACCTAGTTTGACTAGGAATATTATATCTGTATCTTTGTTAACCCGAAATGGGTACACTTTTGTATTTAGAAACACTGGGTGTTATTTATATAAAAATGATGCAGAAATATGCACTGCAGTTGCAAATAATGGTCTTTATATTTTGAATATAAATGAATCTCCTACATATAAATTAACAAACAAAAGGCTTAAAAAGAGTGATCCAAATGATGAAACTTATATGTGGCATTGTCGTCTGGGACACATTAACAAGACTCGCATATCCACACTTTCGAAGAGTGGGTACTTGGACGGATTTGATCCAAATTCATATGACGTCTGCGAATCTTGCTTATTAGGCAAAATGCCTAAATCACCTTTTAGCGGTAAAGGTGAACGCGCCACTGAACTGTTAGCCCTCGTTCATAGTGACGTTTGTGGGCCCATGTCTAGCCAGGCTAGAGGTGGATATCGATACTTCGTAACCTTTACCGATGATGCATCACGTTACGGTTATGTGTATCTAATGACGCACAAGTCGGAAACTTTTGAGAATTCAAAGAGTTTCGACACGAAGTTGAAAAACAAACAGGAAAGAGTATTAAGACATTACGGTGGATCGTGGTGGCGAATACTTAAGTAATGAGTTTCAAGATTACCTGAAAGAATATGGTATTCTTTCACAGTGGACTCCTCCTGGAACACCACAATTAAATGGTGTGTCCGAACGGAGAAACCGTACCTTGTTGGACATGGTAAGGTCGATGATGAGTCGCACTGAGCTGCCAATTTCCTTCTGGGGATATGCATTAAACAGTGCAGTTCTTATTTTGAATAAGGTTCCGTCAAAGTCTGTTGAACAGACACCATATGAGATATGGACAGGTAAGAAACCGGGTTTCTCATTCCTGAAGATTTGGGGTTGCTGGGCATACGTTAAACGTTTGGAAGGTACCAAACTTGAACCCAAATCAGATAAATGCCTATTCGTTGGATATCCTAGGGAAACCAAAGGATATTACTTCTATCACCCACAAGAGAACAAAGTATTTGTTGCTCTACATGCGGTTTTCCTTGAGAAGGAATTCCTAAATGAAGTGTTTAGTGGGAAGAAAGTAGAACTCGATGAAAGTCGTAGTGATACTGTTCTTGGCAATGAATTATCAACGGAACATGAACAGTCCATCTGGGATGAGACTGAACCACAATCTTCAAATACACAAGGACCGCGTAGGTCGGAGAGAGTCAGGGTAATACCTGAGAGGTATGGATTCCTGATCTCACCTCATGTAGATATTAATCTTATTGAGGATAATGAACCGGCTACGTATGAGGAAGCGATACAAGGTATCGAATCCGCTTTATGGCAAGAAGCCATGAAGGCCGAAATGGATTCCATGTATACCAACCAAGTTTGGACACTGGTTGATGCACCAGAAGGCGTAAAGCCTATTGGATGCAAATGGGTCTTCAAGAAGAAGACTAACATGGATGGCAACGTACAAACGTACAAAGCTAGGCTTGTAGCGAAGGGATATCGTCAACGACTTGGAGTTGATTATGACGAAACCTTCTCACCCGTTGCCATGATTAAATCCATTCGGATAATGCTTGCAATAGCTGCATATTACGATTATGAAATATGGCAGATGGACGTTAAAACCGCTTTCCTTAACGGAAACCTTTCGGAGGATGTTTATATGCAACAGCCTGACGGTTTTATCGCACCTAGACTTGCAAACAAGGTTTGTAAGTTAAATCGGTCCATTTATGGACTGAAGCAAGCATCGCGGTCGTGGAACCAACGTTTTGATGAGATCATAAAAGAATATGATTTCATTCAAAACGAAGATGATCCTTGTGTATATAAGAAGGTTAGTGGGAGTGCACTGACTTTTATTGTCCTTTATGTCGACGATGTATTGCTTATCGGCAATGACATTCCCATGTTAACGTCGGTGAAAGCTTGGCTTTCATTGAAATTCTCCATGAAAGATCTGGGAGGGGCAGCTTTTATTCTAGGAATAAAGATCTACCGGGATAGATCTAGAAAGCTACTTGGACTCTCCCAGAGTACATATATTGATAAAGTGTTGAAGAGATTCAACATGGATCAGTCCAAGAGGGGACTGTTACCAATATCACATGGCGTCTATCTATCTAGGGACATGTGTCCTAAAACACAAGATGAGAGAGACAACATGAGTCGGACTCCGTTCGCCTCGGCAGTCGGATCGATCATGTATGCCATGATATGTACACGACCTGATGTGTCCCATGCTTTGAGCATGTGCAGTCGATATCAGGCCGATCCAGGTAAAGATCACTGGATGGCGGTTAAGAGTATCCTTAAGTATCTTAACAGAACTAAGGATGCTTTCTTAATCTATGGAGATGGAGAACTTGAGGTATCTGGGTATACCGATGCAAGTTTCCAAACCGACAGAGACGACTTTAAGTCGCAATCTGGGTACATATTTTGTTTGAATAACGGAGCAGTGAGCTGGAAATCTTCCAAACAAGATACTGTTGCCGATTCAACAACTGAAGCGGAGTACATTGCAGCAGCTGAAGCAGCAAAAGAGGCAGTTTGGATCCGTAAATTCCTAATTGGATTAGGAGTAGTTCCGTTAGCAGCTGAGCCCGTTCCATTGTATTGTGACAATAGCGGGGCTATAGCACAGGCTAAGGAACCAAGGTCTCATCAACGATCCAAACATGTTCTTCGACGATTCCATCTGATTCGAGAGATCATACATCGTGGCGATGTGAAGATCGAAAAGATCGCATCAGAGGATAATATTGCAGATCCGCTGACGAAGGCTATTCCTCGGGAAAAGTTTGAGCGACATGTACATAGTTCAGGTATTAGATGCTTAAGTGACTGGCTATAGGCCAAGTGGGAGATTGTTAGACAGTAATGACCCATAGCGTCACTATTTTGTAAATGATATTGTATTATTGTACAAAATTAACTATGTAGTAATGAAATTGCCTTTTACCGTTTTGTAATTTATTTACTTTGATATATAAATGGTAAAAGTCCCTATGATTAATTCCGGATTGAGATGATATGAGACAGTATCAATCCATAAAGGTTTAATCATTAAATATCCCTAGTCGTAGTATTATCGAGATTGGACATCGATAATGCGGAATAGACTAGTACTGCACTTGTGCGTGTTGTGAGGGCACAACAGCATAGTTCTCATATATTTGAGTATTGGATACTTATGCAAGTGCGGTAGGAGGTTGTGTTTTACCGATGGTACGGAAAACAGCTTCGCTCTGGATAGACCCCCACGGAATCCCATTGGTAGTATGTCTGCGTGTCTATGGGAGTCCGCTTCAGGGTAGGTGCATATGGTCTTAACCTGAGACTTGCATCGCTAGTACTTGCGACAATCGGTAGACTTTAGTTTTGGTCGTCCAGGGCTTTAACAGGTTCTGTGTACACCTCTTCTAGGTTTATCGGGAATCGTAGTGTATTGGGTGTGATGTCAAGACGGAGTATCACTTCAGACATATGGAGATGATGATCGCGCAGGATACATAACTAGTACTCTATAATGGTTGCAACCATCGGGATAATATGACAAGGTCAGGATTATCCGATTCAAAGAGACTAGTTGCTTGATGTCCGATATATGTATCGTACGGGGCAGACACATCTCCAGCCCCAGGCCTTACATGTGATCATCCGATACTGGATCAGTATACACTATACTACGGTATACTACGCCTGTTATAGATCTTATATTCCAATAAGAATATTTCTGGAGAATTGGGTAGGCATGGCGTTTTGCTAGAGGCTAACCTTGTCTTGTAAATCGGTAAAAACGTAGTACTTGGTACGTACGTGTTCGGATAATCTGACGGCCGTATTTACTGCCACATATCCAGAGATCTCTTGGGTCGCTTCCCGAAGATTCACCAATGACGTATGATTCAAACTGGATTAATCTTGGATTAATTACGGAGAGACTTTATCTTGGATAAAGTACTATACATAGAGAGAGAACGATTAATTTGGAATTAATCGTAAAATTATTATATTCGATATAATAATCGAAATTCGATTTCGACGCGAAATTAAAATTAGATTTTAATTCGAGCAAACGAGTTAATTTAGAATTAATTCGTTAGCGACGTAAATAATAATTTCGCTAGGCGCAATTATTTATTTAAATTCGATTTAATTAACGTCGCGATGAAAGTTCGGTATTTCGGAAATATCGAACCCGAACGCGTGAGTACGCGTGGGCCCACTTTCATTTGGGTTGTGTGGGGCCCACATGACACATGTCATTTTATGCATTATTTAATTGTTAATACATTGCATGGTGATAGTGTACAATACACTCAATGGTTTTGCATGGAGTTTGAGTGTTTGACACTCTAAGCCATTGCATGATTTGTGTCATAAGTTTATTATTAATTTAATAAATTTTATGGCATAAATATAAATTGATTTTGAAATCAAAAATCATCATCCTTCTCTCTCACCTCTTGACCGAAACTGTGAAGTTTCACAGCCCTCTCCCTTTCTATTTTTGTTGCAAAAACTTGAAGAAAGTGTGTGTGTTTGGAACATTAAATCACATATAAGGCTAGCACCTTCAAGGGATCATACAAAGGTGTTATGGGAAACTAATTCTTGAGCTTGGAAGGATCAAAGAAAGCTTGGAGCTTCCCCACTCACCTTGGCCGAAACCTTCACTGCATAAAGGAGAAAATTTTATTTCATCAACGCATCCGTATTCTGATCTTTGTGAGTATGATTCCGCCATACTTCAATATTGTTCATTCATTTATATGTTTTGTTTGCTCTTTTGATCTTGGGACATGGATTAGAATTTCCAACAGGACCCTCGGGTCCCCATTCCCATTGAATTTTTCTATGTCGGGCATCTTAAACTGAGCCGGTAGCTGCTCCTCAAATGTCACTGCTTTATAGTCTAGCAAATCTTCATGTTTACCCCTCAGCTTGCGGGTAACTGAAACTACCTGGTCACGGAGTTTCCGTAATTCAGCCTGAGACCCGGTTGTCCTTCATACGGCATACTCAGCCATGTCATCATCAAAAATAGGGATATCATCATTCAATCTATTCGGAGGCTCTTCACGCCTCTCATTTTCAGAGCTTCCCCCAGCACGGGGCACAGCCATATTAGCCATAACAGTGGTCAAAGCTTGTAGTTGCTCGGTAACTTTGGTGAGATTGGCTTCAAGCTGATTCATATGAGACCCCTCGTTAACTGATTCACTCATATTTGTTGACGGCCTCTTGACAAGCCTTCCCTCTTCCCTAACCCAACGAGTATCTATGATGTCTCTTAAAATTGAATGTTAGCATGTATGCGTGTGATGCATGAAATATACAAGATCATTAAGATTTTTACACCAGTTTGCCATTATCATTTTAAAGCATTTAACCAAACTATTGCGCGGTGCAAACTTGTCCCAGTTGAAAAGGCCCAACAAGTTTATACTTTTGCGATAACATGGCTAAACAACTTCAAATAATAAAATACCTAAACAAAAAATGGCCCATCGGTATTTTAGAAGCTTTTTGCCTAATTTTCAAAGGACACAAACTCGTCCCAGTTTAAATGGCCCAACAAGTTCATATCTCTTGACAAGAAAGCCAACCGAATCCGAATGACAATGGTCCCAGACACAAACATAAAGAAATAATTTCTATGGGTCATACAATTATGGTTCACATGTAGGTTTAAAGGAATGTAAACAAAAGCTCCCGCTGACGAAGGATTGCCCACAACTAGGACTTCCCACTCAAGGGTTCGAGCAACCAAGTGAGCGCACCTTTTTTATACCTTATGGTACGTGTCAACGAGTTACGGTATGTGACTAATGTCAAATGGATTTCCTATTGTAGATTCCCCAGAGGGAGGGTCGAGCGAACTCTCTTAAATACCCAAGCCTCTTAGGTTCTTATCGCCTTGGTGACAAGAATAAACAACAAGTCCTCCAAATTTTTCTGTCACAGTGAGCTACGATATCTAGGGCTAGTAAAAACTTAAATAAAATAAAAGACCTAATGTAAAATGCTAAAAAGTAAATGTCAGAAAGTAATGCTGAAATTAAATACTGAAAATTAAATGTTGAAAAGTAAATGCTGGAAGTAATTATTGAAAAGTAAATGCTGAAAGTAAATTGCTGAAAGTAAATTGCTAAAATGTAAATGCTGAAAGTAAATTGCTGAAAAGTAAATAAAGTAAAAGTACAATAAAATAAAATGCTGAAGTAAAAGGATCCACTTTTATTACTTATATTTTAGATATCTGCCTTAATATAATATATTAACGTTGCATGATAATTACCAACCAGCCTTATAGGCGGTATCCAGATTAAGTCAAATTAATAATTAATTACCAACTGACCAATCAGGCGGTATCCAGTTTAGTCAGGTTAAAACCAATTAAATAATTACCAACCGACCAATATGGCGGTATCCTCGTTAAGTCAGGTTTTAACTAGTTTATATATTATAATTAAGGGAGATTAATCTAATATTAGTAATAAAATTTTTACCTTTTACCCCAGCAAAGGGGAGTTACCTCCTCATTACTGAAAAGTAAAAACTGAAAATTAAAGAAAGAAAAGTATTGTGCGTAAAAGTAAATTGCGGAAAGTAAAAACTGATAAGTAAAGAAAAGAAAGCGTGAAAGCGGAAATTAATTACTGAAAGCTGTAAATAAACAAAAAGATACAATTTTCTTAGTATTCTTAAGGAATTCCTTAGAAGAAAGTATAAATTTACAAATGAAATGGCCTGGTATTTATAGGCAAAATTTTGCCTCCACCAAATCCATTATTAATTGCTCCACTAATTTCTTATCATGCTTGGTGGTGATTTGATGATTTTTTATTTATTTATTAATTTATTTTTTGCTTTGAAAATGACTTGAATAATTACACACAACACACTTATGGATGGTTCATCAATTTCGGGTATGAAATCTTCAAAATTAGAAATTATTTTGTCTTTCAAAGTTGTAGATCTTTGAGTCTTCTTTAATCTGGAAGTTGAATCATCTCAATCCAATATCGGAGTAAACATATATGCCCAAAATATGACAGATGCGCAAAACTGGAATTTCCAAAACTGCACTTCGTTAAAACGCCCTTTCAAGTTTCCAATCTCCAAAATTAATATGTCAAGTCCAATTTTTGCCCTTATTTGACCCACATTTCGTCCTAAATGATTTTATTGAGTCCCAATATTATTTTATCTGCAAAATAAACTAAAACACATCAAAATGTTCATCAAACCCGAGAAACTAAACAAAATATTAAGTAAAAGGGGCGGTAAATATTGATATATTTTCCTCTCATCAATTATCTAGGTGCCTTCACAGCTTTTCCTTATAGAAAGGTAGTGAGTGAAGGAAGACACCAAACCATCACATAGCTTTAATAATGCCTTTGATTAGACTCCCTAAACCCACAGTAGACATGGTTAATTAAAGCACAAATCACAAACATTACAAGACATTATTTCAGGGCCAATTCTCTATCCCCAGTGGAGTCGCCAGACTGTAGAACACATAAATCGGCGACGCTGTTCCAGGCTCGCGGCCCAGTTGGGAGTACAGAGTAGCCCGCGGGGGACTAAACCGGAGAATAAAATGGAGTTCGGAATGGTCCCTTACTTATGTCACTTGTAATGGGCCGGGAAAATGATTTAAGGCCGCACTCACCCCTCGCAAGGGAAGACCTCAAACCGTTGGGTTCGGAATGGTCCCTTACTTATGTCACTTGTAATGAACGAATTTGTGAAAATTTAGCCAAGTCTACTCAACATACATTTGCAAAAAAGGTAACCTACATCTAAATTCGTATACGGCTTAAATCTAAGTTTGCATGCTTTAAAAGTTAGTTATCATAACGGCAAACATACGATATCACACAATGAGCGTGTTGAATTATCAAATACGAAAAATAAATAAAAACCTAAACATAAACATAAATTAAACTCCTATTGCGAAAGAAAATAACTAAATCATGCATAAAAAATAACGTACTAGACTAAATCATACTTAAAAAATAATAACCTACTAACGGCCTAATCATGCTTGAATACAAGGTTGGATGAAACGAAATATGTGTGTCTCTCAAGTGGTACGTGGCATTGTATCCCGAGTGCAAACCGTAATACCGTCCATTCGGATTTGGCTCCGGAATTTACGTCCGGATTTCCATCCGATATACCGCAAGAGAGAACACATATTTCATTCATCCGGAAATCACATTATGCATCAATCCACAATACTCATACGAAATAAAGCAATAAAATAAATACGAATAAAATAGAATAAACAAAAAGGGTTCCCTCAGGTCTAACCTCTTTTGTCGTCGCTTGAAAGTGCGGTATTCGGTTGTCGGAAGGGTTGATGCTCCGTAACTCCTCCAGTTTACTGGTTCAACGTTTCCCTTCGTTGCCTCGCTGTTTTGGGCTGATATTGCTCACTGTTTTTGCGATATTTGCTGCTGCTTTCGGGTCGTTTTAAGGTGTGTTTAGGGATTGTTTTGGTGGTCTGTGAGCAACTGTAAGAAGGACGTGGCTTAGGGTTCAAGTGGCGCTGCTTTAGGTTGCATGTCTGGTTTGGTGGCTACTTCGTTCGACATGTGTGTTTTGTAATTAGTGGGATGAAGGGCTTATGTGTAAGTGTTCAGTTTGTTGCCGAGAGTAGCTTAGGGTGTGTGGCCTGCGTGTTGAACGTGAGAAGGCTTTGTTGGAGGGCTGCCTTGCCGAGTGGAGAGAAGTGAGAGCCGTGAGAAGTGAGGTCCAATGGGGGGTCTGTACATGAAGGATCGGGCGAGAGAGAAGAGGATGAAGTCAGCTAGGGTTCTTCTATTTCTTGTTCACGGTGAGGAGAGAGACGGATGAGTTTAGAGACGTTGTGAGAAGGGTTTACTGGTCTTTGGTTTTGTGGCGTGTGGTGAGTTGAATGGTGCCGTGTGTGCGTGTTAAAGGGGAGAGAAGTGAGTTCGTGGGACTGTGTATTTTAGGGTTTATTTCCTTTTGCCGTGAATGGAGTTGGGAGAGAGAGGGCAGTTTGTTAGGCTTAGTCGTGAGGGCTGCTTAGGCTTGGCTGTTTGTTTTTTTGTTTGAGAGTGAGAGGGTTGCCTTGGATCCAAGGGAAAAAAGAGGGCTTGTGAGATGTGTTGATGGGCTGATTTGTGAGGTGAGGGGCTGCTTGAAAGGGCTTAATTACGTGAAGGGTTTGTCTTGAAGGGGCTTATTTGCGTGAAGGGTTTGTGGTGAATGGAGGGATTTTACGTGTGTGTTAGTGCATGGGGCTGTATTGTTTCATTATTTTAGGGTTTGTTTTGTGAAGAGAGGAGAGAGGGAGTAGGTTTCACGTGCATGTTCCGGGAGCTTTGGGTTTATTTATTTCTTTTTATAATGGTTGAGGTGGAGAGGGAGGCTATTAAATTATTGGTATTTGGTGGAGGGTTGGAGGGTGTTGGATCATTTATTGGGAGGTTATATTTAATGCTTTAGGATTTGTCTTTTGTCTTTTGTGTATTATTTATTATTTTGTTGAATTATTTTTGTGTTTGTTGGTTTGGACGTGAGGTGCCTTTGGATTATTTAATTGATTTGTGTGTGTGGGGTTTATTTTAATTGCTTGTTGAATTTGTGTGTTTTCACGTGGGATGGTGCATGGTGTGAGGGTTTATTGCGTTTGTGATTTCTTTGCTGTGATTTGTCTTTTTTATTTGTGATTTATTCATTTGTTATTCTTTTTGTGTTGTGGACGTGAGAGGGGAGAGGGTAGGTTTACGGTTTGGGCCGTGAGTAAATTTTAAAACAGAGGCTTAACGAGCAAACCCGAAGCCAAGTAAGGGAATTAAATCCAACGAGGCATTGATCCTTGAATCTGCCCTTCCGACGTCCGTTTCCCGCGACTTCCGCAACTTAAAAGGTAGTGCCTCCGCACGAGGCTCATCATCGGGACTTATATGCAAAAATGCAGTGCCTATATAACTGTATCATTTCAGGCCTAAAGTCTATATGTGGTGCATTAGGGGGAACATTATGCACGATGGTGTAGCTGTGCGAGTTGGGTGGAGGTACTCTTCAAAAGTCCTCCTCGGTGGCCTCTCGAATTCACTCATGGTATATGCGTTAGACACAGATGGTGTGGAAAAATGATTTTCAAATATGTTTTCAGTGTCTGAGTCTTGCTCTTCGAATATACCAAATTTATCCATACGTCTAGACATGCAATTAAAGCTCAAATAATACGAGAAACAAGAATAAAATAAAAAATTAAAAAAATTAAAAAAATTAAAAAGGAATAAACTAAAAATTAAAATCTAAACTAAAACAAAAACTGAAATAAATAAATAAATAATAAATAAACAAAAGACTAGAAATAAAAATAAAAAGAATCAATTAAAAATAAACTAAAAATTAAAATAAATAGATAAAAAGAATAAATTAAATAATAAATTAAAATAAATAAAATAATAAAAAAATATACGGAACGAAGTTACCGCTTTGTGTCTGACTAAGCAAACCTGCTCATTTTGCTTGTAAACCGTCTCCTCGGCAACGACGTCAAATTTTGATTATGCCCAAAAATAACTTGCGGCTATCGCAGTATAGCTGGGGTGTCGATTCCTCAGAAAGAAAGTTACAAGAACTAATTTACTTAAACAAAAACGTTAACAGTAACTTAAATAAATAAAACGATGGAATTGGAAATTAAAGTAAAAATAAATAAAATAATGAAAATATAATAAAAGATATCAACATAGATAAACAGCAAAGCGTCGGGAATCCCTCTTGCATCAAACTCCTATATTTAGTTATTAATTCTCGTTATTACTCAGTTGAGGGTTTCACATCCCAAACTGACAACCGGAAAATATTCAATTCTACGCATATTAAATTCTAAGGTAATTAATGATTATTTTCTCTATGTTAACAGCACACAAAAGTTATCGTTACGAGTTATCTAACGTCGACAATATACCCTCAGACAATACTGCAACAAAAGACCAACACATAAAACAACTTATACCAGTCATAACTAAGTTCGCAAATCACACATAGAAGAAGCATGACTGGATCTATATGGGAGTTGACAAAAGATAATTTCTGGATTAATAAATCGAAAGATAATAAAGAATAACAAACATTAATTATATTAAACGTTTAAAAGGTACTCAAGAAATCAAAAACATAATATAAGGATTTAATACAAGAGTTCACCCCTAGTTTTACTTAGGAGATTAGTTCTCCATAAAAAAATAAAAATAGCCTGGGATTGAAGAGACATATCGTTCTGAATTATCACTGTTCCGCGTCCTGGCTCCTGCACTCTGATTTATTCTCTGCTCCTCGGCTCCGCGTGAAGCTCTCTGCCTCTTGGCCTCCTCAAATATTTGCTTCTATTTGCTCTCGGCCACAACCCCCAGCTCTCCCTCAAAACATATATCTTTTCACGCGTGAGCTGCCTCCTTTTCACCACTTTGTGTTGTCTTATTCTTTCCTTTTTGATTGTTTCTTCATTTCATGTGCATGGTAGATTGTTTCCAATAAATTGTTTTGATCTTGCATGCATCAATTGCGTACTCTCTCTGATTCTTAAAGGCTTTAAAGGCTTTTGAAACAAATCAACAATGCTGGCCCACATTCTTTTAATCCCAATATTTGCTTTTTCATCCTGCAAAATAAACAAGAAATCTGTAAAATAATTGAAATGGTTAAATATTTCCTAAATTAATATTAAGGTAAAAATTATATTAAAAATATACTATATAAAACTTAATACTAAACACTTTCTAAATTAATGTAATGATAGGGATTATGCAACAAAATATAAGATATAGGACTAAATACTTAGTAATAAACCCGAATAAGTGATGTTCAAAGTACACTTTTGTGCACTTATCAATCATGCATCTCAAAATATTGCTTCTCCGGTTCAGAAGACAGAAAACTGAGAATGAATGATTTAACCCTTAAATCATCATCTTTCCATTTCTGGAAAGTCTCAATCTCTTCAGGCGATGCATCTTCAGATATAGCAAGGGGTAATGGACCTTCCAAAATATATCCCAGCTTTTCGGATCCGAGGATGATCCTCAAATCCATATCCCAGTCTCAAAAATTCTCAGCGCCCTTAAGCTTATTCGTATCAAGCATACGAGCAAATGGGTTGTTCGAAGGTGCCGCCATCGCAAAACTATTAAATAGATAGCGAATAAACGATTAGCAGACAAAACAGTTTCATATAATATCAAAAGCATTAAATAGATCATGGTTTTTTTAATCTAAAAATTCCCTCCCACTATTTCATGCAAAATTGTGATCCCCAGATAGAATACAAAACATGCAATAATCAAATCAAACATAATAGTGAAAGATGGACCCCATGAATATATTTCAGCTCACAACTTTGGCACGTTCTCACTTACGTATATTCATTAGGTAGACAACTTATTATCAATCACTCATCAGTGACTCATGGGTTCCGGTCCTGATCGTTTCTCGTTGTGACAAGCTTTTGGCAGGTTCATAAGGAGGCGTATCACGGTTAAACTTGTCAATGATAAATTCAAGATACTTGCGTAACCCTGACAGCTTTGGCACGTTCAGAATTCCGCTTTCACTTGAATTTACCTAATATTAAAATTATATCTGGTAGAGATAAATTCCTACCGGCTATATCCTCACAGTTTTGGCACGTTCTGGGATATAGTCGTAGATTTTTTTATCCATAAGCGGTATTAACAAGACGGACCAAGTAACATGCATCAAATACATATTAAAATTAAAACCTTATTTAAAAATAGGGATTTTTTTTCGCAAAATATGTTTTTATTTTATTTAATCAAATTAAATAAACACATGCATAAAGCAAAGATTAGATTAAACATTTAATTTAAAGTATAATCATATCAAGTGTTCAGAATCAAACTCGCTCTCATACAATTTTGTTGGGGTTTTAGGGGGCAAATCCGGGTAACGCAGCGGAACGCGAAAATTCAAAATTTTCCCATTTCAATAATTTTTCTTGGGCAATTAAAAATAAACTTATTTATTCTAATTACTCAATACTTAAAACTAAAATTTTTACACCAAAAATCAGATTTTAACATATTTACCGTTTAACCCCAAATTTTACATTTTGATCATTTTAGTCCTAATTTGTCAAAATAATATTTAAGTGATTTCAAATCACTCCCAAAATGATTTACACATACATCAAAATACAAGTTGCAACAAAAATTCTAAATTATTTTGAAACTGCCGAATGCTCTCATAATTTTCCAGGTTTTACATTTTAATCCAATCTTGTTCAAAACAAGTCAAGATAAAATCCAATCAACACCAATTAAATATACATCATATATAAATTATTATACAACACTTATATGAAAATCCCTAAATTTGGAAAGGGTTAAGAACCCTAATTTTACAAATTCTTCAAATTGAACAAATTACACCAAATTAAACAAGTCCAACATTTCAATCAAGTCTTTACCATACCAAATAAGTCTCACCACTTTGAAACAATACAAGAATAATTTTAGGTCATCAATGAGTGGCCTAACAACTCTAGAATGGCAACATGATTATCAAATAACAAAAAAAAAAAGAGTTTAATAACCATTTATAAGCTCACTTTAATTAACATACATGCTAGCATCTTTCATTCAAGTTTCCAACCATTTTGTTACATGCTTAAGAGTAGAGAAAATTCCAAGCACCACATGTTGAAGCCAAGAATCATAGAAACAAATTTCTAGTTGAAGAAAGTTAGAAAAACTTACAAAATTTCAACTTTTGCTTAAGTTTTTTTTTTCTTGTTCTTCAACTTTTCTCTCAAAATTTCTTTGTAATATGTCTTTGGTGGCTTAACCTAATGAAAGAAAACTAAAAAAAATAATATATACTCCAACTTGCCTTGGCTGAATTTTGGGAAAAATAATATCTAGATATTTTATTTTTTGTTTCAATATAATAAGAATTAGATGACTTGTTAAAGTTGTACATTACAACATTAAATGAACATTAACAAGTGTAATCAATCATATTAAGTCATTTCCTAACTTTATCATAACTTAAGATATTTATATTTTTAATTACTTTAATTATTTATAAATTAAATAATAATTTAAATACAAATATTTTAAATATATGTATTATATTTACTTTAAAAAATTCAAATACATATATATTAATGCTATATGTCAAATATCATAATTTGACATTTAATTAATGTGTATTTAATAAAATCATTCATTAAATACAAATACACATTAATTAAGAAATGACCATTAGGTCCCTTTGTATGTATCTTTCGTTTAACCATTAAATGATTTATAAATAATCAACATTATCCATAAAAGTTACTCTAGTGCTCTACGAGTATATTTCGTTAGTGGGACTCTCTAGGTTCATGCATATCCGTCACGAAATCTAATTTCATATCATAATCTAACCACCTGTAAATTATGACGAACACAGATAAAATCACCGAACCATACAGGTCGAGGTCATTGCATATGTATAATCCCTCTTGTTAGACAGTTATGACCCATAGCATCACTATTTGTACAGATCATGGTGTTGTTGTACAAATTAACTATGTGACAAAGGAAATTGCTCTTCTATCATTTGTAATTAGATTACCAAGATGTATAAATGATAGAAGGTCCACATGATTAGTTCCGGATTGAGATGATATGAGACAGTATCAATCCATAAAGGTTTAATCATTAAATATCCCTAGTCGTAGTATTATCGAGATTGGACATCGATAATGCGGAATAGACTAGTATTACACTTGTGCGCATTGTGGGAGCATAACGACATAGTTCTCATATATTTGGGTATAGGATACTCATATAAGTGTAGTAGGAGGTTGTGTTTACCGATGGTACGGGAAACAGCTTCACTCTGGATAGACCCCTCGGAATTCCATTGGTAGTATGACTATGTGTCTATGGAAGTCCGAATCAGGGTAGGTGTATTTGGTCTTAACCTGAGACTTGCACCGCTAATACTTGCGACAATCAATGTACTTTGGTTTTGGTTGTCCAGGGCTTTAACAGGTTCTGTGTACGCCATTTCTGGGTATATTGAGAATCGTAGTGTATTGGGTGTGATGTCGAGATGGAAGTATCACTCTAGTCATATTGGAGATGATGATCACGTAGGATACGGAACTGGTGCACTTATATGCTGCAGCTATCGGGATATTATGACTAGGTCATGTTTATCCGATTATAGAGACTAGTTACCAGAGATCCGATATGTGCTTCGTACGGGGTAGACACATTTCCAGCCCCAGGCCTTGCACGTGACATCAGATATTGGATCGAAATACGCAATACTACGTATACTACGCCTGATATAGATCACATATTCCAGTAAGAATATTTCTGGAGAATTGGGTAGGCATGATGCTTTGCTAGAAGCCAACCATGTCTTGTAAATCGGTAAAAACGTAGTACTAGGTACGTACGTGTTCGGATAGTTCGACGACCGTATTTACTGCCAACATATCTGGGGATCTCATGGGTCGCTTCCCGAAGATTCACCGATGACGTATGACTCGCACTTTATTAATCTGGATTAATTAGATGAGAGAGAAAATTAATCTAGGATTAATTGCGGAGATATTTTATCTGGGATAAAATATTAATTAAAGAGAGAGAACGATTAATTTGGAATTAATCGATAAAATAATATATTTGATATATTAAACGAAATTGGATTTTGACGTAGAATTAAAATTAGATTTTAATTCGGGCGAACAAGTTAATTTAGAATTAATTCGTTAGCGACGTTAATAGTAATTTTGCTAGGCATAATTATTTAATTAAATTTGATTTAATTACGTCGCCACGGAAAATTTGTTAATTCGGAATTAGCGAACCCGAGCCTGAGAGTGTTTGCGGACGCACTCGCATTGCGAATTTAAGTGCGGCCCACAAGTCACATCAATCGTCAAATCATTAGTCACTTTGAGTGATGTGACAACTTGTCACAATTGATTGATAGAAGTGGTTGGAAAGCATTAATTGCTTTTGGCTCCAAAATTGTATTTGACTTTTTGAAAGGCTATTACACTATTTTGGATTTGATTTTTTGTGTATTAGATACACTAACAAAATAAACCAACACACTCTCTCTCCATTCACTCTCCTCTCTCTCTCGGCTTAGGCCATTTTTCTTCTCCTTTTTACTGCAAAAACTGTGAGCAAGGAGAAGGAAGAAGGTGATTTTTGTGGCAAAAATTACCAAGTGCTAGCACACATACGGGGTCTTGCGAAAGTGATAGGGAAATAATTTCGTGAGCTTGGAATACACATCACAAAGCTTGGAGCTTGATGGATCATCTATGGCTGAATTTGGAGAACACAAAACAGCCCACTGACGTGAGCTTCATGGATGAGGAAAAGAATTTTTGTGTTCGTCCCATCGCACAACCGATCAATGTAAGTATTCTGCAACTTCTTTGAGTATTCGAACATGAGTTTTATTGCTTGATTTGATCATTGGGACCTAATAGAAACCCAACAATGGTATCTTGAGCCATTTTGAGCATGAAACTTTATTAGGGTTAAAATTGGGTAAATTGAATTTGAGCATGATTTGATAAAATTAATTGATTGAGTATGCTTGAATGATGTTGTATTGAAGTTGGATATGATCAATTTCATGATAATTTGATTGGATCAATTTTTCCCCAATTGGAAGGATTGGCCGAATCATAGTGATGCCCTAATGTCATGGTATTTTTTGTTTCTTTGATCATTGGATGACTTGAAACAATTGGGAAATGTTTAATTGAGAATTAATTGGATTGAATTTTGAATTGGACATGAAATCCCCAAAATGTCGTGGACTTGGAAGCATGGAAAATGATTGATTTTTTATTAAAATGTGTTGGACATGTTTTGATGTTAATGAGCATAATTAATTGTACAAATTAGTGTTTTGGAAATGTTAATTTGGTTGGTTAATTATGACATACACTTTAGGTTAATTAAGTTATGAAATTGGGAATTTGGTAATTTAATAATTGGGCCTATTTTGGAATTGGGCTTGAAAAGTTGTAACTGAGCTTAATGGGCTTGGTTGTACCAAGATTGGTTTAGGCTAAATTGGTTGGATCCAATTGGGCCCAAAACCATATCCATAAAGTCCAATTATGACTTAATGGACCTTTAATATTTTAATTGGGCCTAATGGGCCTAAATTGGTTTCTTGGCAAATAAGGGTGATTCCTTAAATGGGTTTTGGTAATTGGGTTTGACCCATATTGACCAAAAGTCCATGCCTTAGAAATTAATTGAAAGCCCATTGGACTTTAAATAAATTGACATTGGATGTTAACTGGGCTTTGAGACCCGTAACGATTAGATTTGGAATCTAAGTAGAAAATGTACTTTAAAATTGTAATATTTAATTTGGAATTAAATAAATGAATTAGTAGTAAATGCAAATTAAATTGGATTTAATGTTGTAGTTTAGTATAATTCAAGAATTCGTACTTTGAGTACTTATTCGCAAAATGAGTTTGACTCGCGCAAAATCAAATCGTTGTTTGAACATTGGATGGTCATTAATATTCAGAGATAATTAATTGGATTAGATTGATTGATAACATGTTTGTGTGAATACATGGTTGCGATGTATGAATAATGTATATCGGATGGATATTAGATGGGTGGGGCAATTTTGGAAATTGTTGTAATAAATTTAGAATTTATTAAATTGGACCTGCGTGTCCAGCCTATTACCTCCTTACTCTTTGTATTTCTCTTCTCACCTATTCCCCTCAATGTAAATGAGGTTTCTTTAGAAGTGTTATGTAATCGGGTAGAAGTAATACTTGTGCTAGCGGGAGAGAGGAAAGGGAGAGATTTGTTCTAGGAACAATGTGTTTAAATATCCATCCGCATATCATTATTATTTATTTACTTATGCGCCTTATTATGTGTTTAGAATGCATGCTTAAGGGTGTATGATGATGAGACCTTAACAAAGATAATTAATTGGTTGCCAATTGCACGCGAAAAACCCTCAACATCATATTAAGCGTTTTTCCTTCCATTGAGTGATTCTTACTCAAGATCCAAGACTGGCATTGGTTTGTTGGCCAAAGTCAAGACCTTTGTCTGTCGCGGATGTGTTTGAATCATGAAGGCTTTGTTCCATATTGGTGTCTTGTCCAAGTTGTGATTTGTTGGCCAAAGTCAAGATCACTTCTTGTCCATCGACATTGATTACGAAGCTTTCCAAGGTCAATGGGTCCGCTTAACTGGGATCACTAAGTTTGTTGTGCCAAACCAAGGCTTAGTTGATTCAGAGGAAAAATGTTAGGCAATATATTGGATATATTGGCATATATAAGATATATGTTTCGGACTTGGATGTCCACCTACTGGATATAGGAATTGGATGGGATCCAATTGATCTTAGAGATCGACCTAGTTAATTATTATATAATTTATTGGCCAAAGTTAAGATTGTGTGTTATTTAACGGGATCCTAGCCCACTAGGAAACAAGGTTTCCCGAGTACTGACAAAGGGTTAGAGGCTCGTCGAAAAACAGTGGGAGGCAAGTATTAAATTTGCAATATTCGTTAGTTACTTGACATACGCGCTCATTTCAAATTTTTCGTCAATATAAATTAATATATTAGTTGGACTAATATTTAATGTTGTTTTAATTAAAACAGTTGGATTGTATTCAAACTATTTCATTTATAGTTGATTATATAATTGGATTATAGTAATCAATATATTTGAATTAATTATTTCAATTAATAGTTGATTTTATAATTGGATTATAGTAACCAATATAATTGAATTTAATCTATTAAATTATAGTTGATTATATAGTTGGACTATAGTAATCATTATAATGATAGTACCTAAAATCGTTGATTAAATAGTTGGACTATTAGAATCAAGATAATTGAAAGATTAGTGTTTAAAACATAATCCTGGGTGAAAATGTATTTAAATGACTTTAATTTTCAAATTGGGAATATAACATCAGGATAGTCCTAAAAACTAAGAAGTTACTTTATTTGAAAAAATAACATCTTAGGCCTAAGCCTGAAGTTGAGCAAATAGTAGAACATGATATTTGGAATATTCATGAGATGATAACTTTAGTGCTCAATCCAATAAGCTTGCCAAATAGACTCCTTAATTTCTTAGTCAGAACTAAGGATTAGATCATTATAGTATGATAATGAAATTGAAGGATCTTCATAGATCTATCCTTAGATCTTAGAAGTACAAATTGCAATAGTAAACTCTTGGAGAGTTAATAGCTATTCTCTCAATAGACAAAGCCAAAGTTTGCAATAAGGCAAGAAGCGCAAGGCGCACCTTACTTCGATAATCTAGAAGGCCAAGGCTTGGCCAAAGGCTTCTGGAGTGTGAAAAGGGGCAAAGGCAAAATCATTATAATCTTCTGGGAAGACAAAGGACATATCCCAAGATGTTTGCCTAAACTGTGGCAAACGGGGTCACTGGAAGCGTGACTGCTGTATGGACAAGGCAGACATGAATGAATTGAAGACGGGCAAGGCTCCGATTTCAAAAATGTTTGTCATAAATATGTTCACTACTAGTATTAAAATTGGATTTTAGATACTAAGTGTGGTACATAATTATGTATTGGTGTGCAGAATCTGCTGATAAGCAGGATACTGACTTCAGTGAGATTAATCTGTGAATCGGAAACGGGACAAAAGTTGCTGTTTTAACCGTAGATACCTAAGTTTAGGAACTACCCTTCGGGTGTGTACTTAAACTAGGAAACTGTTAAAATATAACTGGTTTGACTAGATACATTATCTCTTTATCATGGTTTAACCCGTTGCGGGTATACCTTTATATTCTAGAACACTAAAGTGATTTAATTTATAAAGATGATATTGAGATAAACACATTAGATGTGAATAACAGTATTTATATTTTGAATAAAAATAAATCTCAAACGTATGACATGACAAAAAAATAGCTCAAACTGATTTAATCAGTTGAAACTTAATTGTGGTATTGTTGTCTGAGACACAATTAAACAAGACTCGTATATCCATACTTTCGAAGAGTGGATACTAGGACAGATTTGATTTCATTCAAATAATGTCTACGAATCTAGTTTATTGGGCAAAATGCCTAATACACCTTTTACTTGGTAAATGTGCAAGTGCCATCGATCTGTTAGCCATTGGTCATAGTGACGTAAGTGGGCCCATATCTAGCTAGGCTAGAGGTGGATATGAATGTTTCATGACCTTTACGGATGTAGCATCGCGTTATGGTTATGTGTTTCTTTTGAAACACAAATCGGAAACTTTTACAATTTCGACACGAAGTAAACAAACAGATCGGCTAAAGTATTAAACCATCACAGTTAGACCATGATGAAAATACTTAAGCAATAAGTTTCTCAAATACTTGAAAGAGTATAGTATTCTTTCAATGAGGACTCCTCCCGGAACATGTCAATCGTGACGGTGTGTCCAAACGGAGAAACCAAATTTTGTTGGACATGATAAGGTTAATCATGAGTCGCTCTGAGCTACCATTTCCTTCAAGGGATAAGCTTTAAACATTGCAAAACTTATTTTGAATAAGGTTCCATAAAAAATCTATTTGACAGACTTCATATTAGATATGAACAGGAAAGAAACCGAGTTTTCTCATTCCTGAAGATTTGGATATGCTAGGCATATGTTTGATGATACCAAACTAGAACCCAATTCGGATAAGTGCCTAAGTTGTAGGTTATCCTAGGGAAACGAAGTATAGTACTATAAAAATCACAAGAGAATAATATTATTGTTGCTCACCATGCGGTTTTCCTAAGAGGAATACCAATATGCAGTGGTAAGTGGGAGGAAAGTAAAACTCGATGAAAATCGGAGTAATACTATTCCAGGCACCGAGTCCTAATGGAACATATATAGTTCATCAAGGATGAAACTATACCAATAATCTTCGAATACACAAGACCACGTAAGTCGGAGAGAGTCAGAAAACAACCTGGGGTATGGGTTTCTAATCTCACCTAATAAGATGTCAATCTTATTGAGGAATACAAACTGACTACGTATGAGGAAGTGATACAAGGTATCGACTCCCTATTATGGCAAAGTGCCATGATATCCAAAATGGATTCCATGTATACCAACTAAGTTTGGATACTAGTTGAAGTATTGCAAGGCATTGTGCCTATTGGTACTATATAAGTCTCCAAGAAAGACATACATGGAAGGCAACATACCAACGTACTAAGCTAGGCTTGTAGCGGAAAGGTATCGTTATCAACATTATGTCGATTATGACGAAACCTTTTACCTGTTGCCATTGTTAAATCCATTTGGATAATGCTTGCTGGTGCTGCATGTTTCATTTATGAAATATGGCAGCTGAATGCCAAAACCGCTTTCCTTAATAGAAACCTTTTGGAGGATGTTTATAACATCCTGTCGGTTTTGTAATACCAAAACTAGCAAACAAGGTTTGCAGGTTATTCGATCCATGTATGGATTGAAGCAAGCATTGGTTCTTGAAACTGTCATTTTGATGTAATCATAATGGTTTATGATTTAATTCAAAATGAAAATGATTCTTGTGTATATAAAGAGGTTAGTGGGAGCGCACTGACAGTGAATGTCCTAAGTAATGATGATATGTCATTTCTTGGAAATGATATTCCCATAATACAATCGGTGAAAGCTTGGCTTTCATGAAAAATTCTCCGTAGAATTCTTGGGAGAAACAACCTTTATTCTAGGAATAAAGATCTAGTGGGATAGATTTAAAGTTGTTGATACTCTCCGAGAACTCATACATTGAAATAAATGTACGAGACCTGGTGTCTCATATGCTTTGAGCATATGGATTCACAATCAGGTCAATCCAAGTGATGGTCACTGGATTGATGTTAGAAGATCCGTTAGTATCTTAGAAGATCTAAGGATGTTGTCTTATACTATGGAGAATGAGAACTTGAAGTGACTGGGATCACTGCTGTAAGTTTCCAAAACCGATACACGACTCTAAGTCGTAAGAACGGTACTATAAAGTTTGAATAACGGAACAGTGAGCTGGAAATCTTCCAAGAAAGATACTGTTACCGAATAAACAACAAAAGTGAATTATTGATGTAGCTGAGGCAACAATAGAAGCCTTCTGGATTGATAATAATCTAATTAGATTAGATATAGTTCTGTTAGCAGCTGAGCTAGGCTACAACACAGGCTAAAGAATTAATGGTCTCATCAACGATCCAGATAAATACTTTGACTATTCATCTAATTCGTTCGGATCATACATCGTGGTGATGTGATGATCGAATAAATCGCATCAGATAATAATCATGCAAATCCACTGACGAAATCCTTTCCTCAGCAGAAGCTTGAGCGAACCGTACATAGTTCGAGTGTAGGACACTTGAGTGATTGGCTA
The DNA here is from genome assembly GCA_019454045.1 of Zanthoxylum bungeanum. Lineage (NCBI taxonomy): Eukaryota > Viridiplantae > Streptophyta > Magnoliopsida > Sapindales > Rutaceae > Zanthoxylum > Zanthoxylum bungeanum. Next base: position 45,707 of record SKCR01044388.1, read on the forward strand.
TGTGCCAAGTGGGAGATTGTTGGACAGTTATGACCCATAGCATCACTATTTGTACAGATCATGGTATTGTTGTACAAATTAACTATGTGACAAAGGAAATTGCTTTTCTATCATTTGTAATTAGATTACCAAGATGTATAAATGATAGAAAGTCCATATGATTAGTTCCGGATTGAGATGATATGAGACAGTATCAATCAATAAAGGTTTAATCAATAAATATCCATAGTCGTAGTATTATCGAGATTGGACATCGATAATGCGGAATAGACTAGTATTACACTTATGCGCGTTGTGGGAGCATAACGACATAGTTCTCATATATTTGGGTATAGGATACTCATGCAAGTGTAGTAGGAGGTTGTGTTTACCGATGGTATGGGAAACAGCTTCGCTCTGGATAGACCCCTCAGAATTCCATTGGTAGTATGACTATGTGTCTATGGAAGTCTGAATCAGGGTAGGTGTATTTGGTCTTAACCTGAGACTTGCACCGCTAATACTTGCGACAATCAATGTACTTTGGTTTTGGTCGTCCAGGGCTTTAACAGGTTCTGTGTACGCCACTTCTGGGTATATTGAGAATCGTAGTGTATTGAGTGTGATGTCGAGATGGAAGTATCACTCCAGTCATAGTGGAGATGATGATCACGTAGGATACGTAACTGGTGCTCTTATATGCTGGCAGCTATCGGGATATTATAACTAGGTCATGTTTATCTGATTATAGAGACTAGTTCCTAGAGATCCGATATGTGCTTCGTATGGGGCAGACACATTTCCAGCCCCAGGCCTTTCACGTGACATCCGATGCTGGATCGAAATACGCAATACTACGTATACTACGCCTGATATAGATCATATATTCCAGTAAGAATATTTCTGGAGAATTGGGTAGGCATGATGCTTTGCTAGAAGCCACCATGTCTTGTAAATCTGTAAAAACGTAGTACTAGGTACGTACGTGTTCGGATAGTCCGACATGTTGGACAATTATGACCCATAGCGTCACTATTTGTACAGATCATGGTGTTGTTGTACAAATTCTTTATGTGACAATGAGATTGCACTCTTATCATTTGTGATTAGATCACCTAGATATATAAATGATAGGAGGTCCTTATGCTTAGTTCATGGATTGAGATGATATGAGACAGTATCAGTCCACGAAGGATTAATCATTAAATATCCCTAGTCGTAGTATTATCGAGACTGGACATCGATAATGCGGAATAGACTAGTATTACACTTGTGCTTGTTATGTGAGATCATAACGACATAGTTCTAATATATTTGGGTATAGGATACTCATGCAAGTGTAATAGGAGGTTGTGTTTTACCGATGGTACGGAAAATAGCTTCGCTCTGGATAGACCCCTCGGAATTCCATTTGTGGTATGACTATGTGTCTATGGAAGTCCGAAATCAGGGTAGGTGTATTTGGTCTTAACCTGAGACTTGCACCGCTAATGTTTGCGACAATCGGTATGCTTTAGTTTTGGTCGTCGTCCAGGGCTTTAACCGGTTCTGTGAACGCCTTTGTTGGGTATATTGAGAATCGTAGTGTATTGGGTGTGATGTCAAGACGGAAGTATCACTCCAATCATAGTGGAGAAGATGTCACGTAGGATACGGTATTAGTGCTCTTAAGTACTGCAGTCATCGGGATGTTATGACTAGGTCATGTATATCCGATTATAGAGACTAGTCACCAGACATCCGACATGTGCTTCGTACGGGGCAGACACAGTTCCAGCCCTAGGCCTAGCACATGACATTCGATACTGGATTGCAATACGCAATACTACGTATACTACGCCTGACATAGATTATATATTCCAGTAAGAATATTTCTGGATAATTGGTAGGCACGGTGCTTTGCTAGAAGCCAACCATGTCTTGTAAATCAGTAAGCATGTGGTACGAGGTACGCACGTATTCGGATAATCCGATGACCATATTTACTGCCAATATATCCAGGGATCTCTTGGGTCGCTTCCCAAAGATTCACCGATGATAGTTGATTTAAATTAGAATTAATCTGGGATTAATTAAGAGAGAAAATTAATCTGGGATTAATTTAGATGGAGAAACTTAATCTGGGATTAATTGAGGTATTATTTAATATGGGATTAAATGTGTTCGGAAAAGAGGGAACGTGATTCATTTGGAATTAATCGGTAAAATAAATTTAATAGTTAAATTTGATTTTTCTATTTAATTTATTCGTATGGGCTAAAGTTAATATATCAGATATATTAATATGAATTGGATTTTGTTACGAAATTAAAGTCGGAATTTAATACGA
>SKCR01044389.1:0-48118 GCA_019454045.1 Zanthoxylum bungeanum
ATCCTAAACCAAACTTGACCCAACCAAGCCCATTAAGCCCAAATACAATAAATTAAATTAATATCATTCCAAATTACATATTAATCTAATTCAAGTGTAATTAACACAATTAATTAACTAACCTAATGTTTCCAAAACATTTAATTAATCCAATTAATTATGCTATTTAATTCCAATTCATGTCCAACATAAATTGAAGCAAAATAATTCATTACATGCTTCATACTCACGGCTTTGGCAAGTAAATTATCATACAAATTGATTTCAATCCAATTAAATCAACATCTATCATACATTTCATGCCAGTTAACATATCCAATTGCTAATTTTCAAAAAATCAACATGAGCAACCTAGGGGTAAATTTCGGCCATACTTAGGATTTGGGTATTTTTGATCTAATCAATATTTCACAAATTCAACAATGCACAAATCCAATTCAACATTATACAAACATAACCCAACAATCAATTTAGGCATTTCATGCTCCGATCACAAAAATCCCAAATTAAAGTTTAGAACCCTAGATTTTTCAAATAAAACTTAGATCACTCTGATACCATTGTAAGTGTTCCTAGAACATGCCAAGATCGTCTAAGAGTGACTTGTGTGTGAATAAAATCAAAAGAGTTGCGGAAAATACTCACATTGATCGGATGAGTTCAAAACTTTTTATGCATTTCCGTGGAAGCTCCAAGCTTTCTTGAGTGTTTCCAACACTCGGGTGAGTTTCCCTATCACCTTGATCCACTCCTTTAAGTGCTAGCTTGAACAAAAAGAAAGAAAATTTTTCCCCTCCAAAGGGAATAGTATTTTTGCATTTTGATTTCTGAAATCAATTACAAAAAACAAAACCAAAAAGTTGTATATACTTTTTCAAAAAGCTAAAGTGTGTTTGACAAGAAACCTTTAAAAGCTTCCAACCACTTCCATCAGTCAAGTGACATGTTGATGTAAGTTGGTGGGCCCCACTTTAAATTCAAAATTCAAATGAGTTTGCTCAACACACTTCGGGCTCGGCCTCGTTTAATCCGATTAAACGAATTTTCCGTTGCGACGTGATTAAATCCAATTTAATTAAATAATAATGCCTCGCAAAATTATTACGAAAGTCGCTTGCGAATTAATTCTAAAATAATTCATTCGTTTGAATTAAAATCCAATTTTAATTCCGCGTTGAAATCTAATTTCAATTAAAATATCTGATATATTATTTTAGCCCAATTAAACAAATTAAATAGAAAAATCCAATTTAACTGTTAAATTTATTTTGCCGATTAATTCCAAATTAATCGTCTTCTCTCTTCTCGACGAATTTAATCCCAGATAAATTCTCGTCGCAATTAATCCTAGATTAATTCTTTCTCTTTAAATTAATCCCAGATTAATTTATTGCCGTAATTAATCCCAGATTAATTTTCTCTTTCATAATTAATCCCAAATTAATTTTCTGTTCGAGTCAAATTTCAACGGTGAATCTTCGGGAAGTGACCCAAGAGATCCCTGGATATGTTGGCAGTAAATACGGTCATCGGACTATCCGAATACGTGCGTACCTAGTACCACGTTCTTACCGATTTACAAGACATGGTTGGCTTCTAGCAAAACACCGTGCCTACCCAATTCTCCAGAAATATTCATTAAAGGAATATGTAATCTTTGTCAAGCGTAGTATACGTAGTATTGCGTATTACGATCCAGTATCAGAATGTCACATGTTAGGCCTGAGGCTGGAATTGTGTCTGCCCCGTACGAAGCATATATTGGATATCTGGTAACTAGTCTCTATAATCGGATAATCATGACCTTGTCATATTATCCCGATAGCTGCAACATACAAGAGTACCGGTTCCGTATCCAGCGTGATCATCATCTCCATATGACTGAAGAGATACTTCCATCTTGACATCACACCCAATACACTATGATTCTCAGTATACCAAGAAGAGGTGTACACAGAACCTGTTACAGCCCCGGATGACCAAAACCAAAGTATATTGATTGTCGCAAGTATTAGCGATGCAAGTCTCAAGTTAAGACCAAATACACCTACCCTAATTCAAATTCCCATAGACACATATTCATACTACCAATGGGATTCTGAGGGGTCTATCCAGAGCGAAGCTGTTTCCGTACCATCGGTAAACAGAACCTCCTATCACACTTGCATTAGTATCTAATACCCAAATTTATGAGAACTATATTGTTAGGCTTCCATAACATGCACAAGTGTAATACTAGCCTATTACGCATTATCGATGTCCAGTCTCGATAATACTACGACTAGGGATATTTAATGATTAAACCTTACGTGGATTAATACTTTCTCATATCTTATTAATCCGGTACTAATCATATGAACTTTTATCATTTATATATACCGGTAATCTAATTACAAATGATAAAAGAGCAATTTCCTTTGTCACATAGTTAATTTGTACAACAACATCATGTTCTATACAAATACTGATGCTATGGGTCATAATTATCCAACAGTGACTGCCATCAAAGTGTGGGAGATACCTCATACATCCACAGTGGTACCTCAAGTCGGATGATCACTATGCTCACTTAACCCAAGAAGATTCTTATTGACGTTGGTGTACCATCTATTAAGAATCTTCGGTGAGTCATTCAGTGTTTATCCGATATAAACACCTACGTGCCTATATGAGTCTCCCGAGATTCATGGTTCATTGAGAAACCATTGGAATCCAATATTCCAATATACGACACGTACCAGTCTCAGCGGGTTTACTTACTGACCAAGTAATTGTAAATCTTGACCATGAACATTTAAATAATGATACTGTTATGATACTGTTTAATGTCAGTTGCGACATTTTTCAACTGTATCATAATCAATCACTCTATGGTCATTTATATTTTTACCATATAATAAAAGAAATGATATTATAGAAACTGTTTATTTTATTCATTAATAAAATATATACAAGAGTATTTACAAGGAAATACATAAGAAATTGGCGCTCAGAGCACCAACCCTAACAAATATATCATCTAAAGACTCCTTACTCAAGCTATCTTTAATGAACTGAATTTTATCTTTGCGATTGTCAGTCACCATTCCTAAAGAATGACAATGAGTGTTGCACGTCCAGCGTGAACATTTAAAAAACACCTAATGTTTAACTCTTCGTTTATTAGCATAGGTGTTTTTTTCCTAAACCAGGCATGTAAGAAATGAAACAATCAGATGACTCACCTAAAAAGTGAACCCTTGCTTCAATTACCCAACGAATATCACTAGAAATATCATGGATCATAAGAAGCCTCATTCTTTCGGTGCGTGCTTTGTAAATTTTCATAATAGTTGACCGACGTAATCACACTCGTATAACACAAGCGCACGTATCGTTCAAGTAGTATAAAAAGTATCGATCCCATGAGGACTTATACCTAAGCTATTAATTTTATGAAGCCAATTAATTACTAGTATCAAATGGATTGGTTGATTGATTGGAATAGTGACTTTAAAAATTAAAAATTAAAACAAGTAAATAAAATGGCGCGAAAGTTGGTTGAGGAAAATTCAAATTTATAAAACTATCCAGGGTTGTGATTGTAGGGGTTTTTAGGGGTAGAATCCGGTAACGGAGCGGAAGCGGCGGAAGATCGTATCTTCCGATTTCAAAACTTTTTCTCGGATTAATTAAATAAACATATTTATTTAATTATCCAATAATCAAATTATGAAATAAAATTCAAATAAATCATATTTATGTGAATTTACCGAATTGCCCTTACACTTGGTACCTTGTCCAGTTTAGTCCGAAATTGATCAAATCAATTTTGAATGATTCTAAATAATTTCTAAGATGAACTTAGCATGTTCAAAACATCAAAACACCAAGGCCAACATAAATCCCCATTTTTCTTCATTTAGCCGAATGCACCACTTTGGTGCCAAAGTGTGCACTTTGTCATTTCATGCATCAAAACACATCAAGATGTAATCCAATGAACATGAAACTTTATATGCATCATATAAACATCCAAATACACAACATATATGAAAATCCCCAAATTTTGAATTGGTCATGAACCCTAATTTTTCAATTTCATCAAATTGGACAAATTAGACCAAATTGGTTAAATCAATTACTTCAATCATCATTCTTCCATCCAATCCAAGTCTCAACACAATGAAACAACTCAAGATCAAATCTAGGTCATCTAAGAGTGGGTCAACAACTCTAGATTAGCAACAAGGTTTCCAAAACCATAAAAGAATACTTATAACTACACTAGTCACAAGCTTTCTCCATTATACATGCTCAACACTTTCATCAAAGTTCAAAACCAAATAAAACACAAACTATAAGAAGAGAGACAACAACAAAGCAACACAAAATGATGCTAAGCATGTTAGAAACAATTTTCATGTTGAAGACTTTGAAAGATAACTTACAAAATCATAATTTTCCAAGCCATCTTCCTTTAGGCTTCAAGCTTTTCTCTCAACTTCTTTTATGTTTATTTTGGTATCAAATGAACTCTTTAAACCCTAAAATGAAATGAAACAATATATACCACCTCCAAAAGAAGCCTTGGCCGAAATTGGTGGAGAAATATACAAAATATCATGATATTTTATTTCATTTAATTTTGCTTATCAACTTGCAACTTTAATCATCAAACAATTTAATGAATAAAGTAAGTCAACAATTTCAACTCAAAAATATAACCATTATATTTAATTAAGGGTCTTGGCCGAAATTATGTATACATATATACCAAAATTTCATTTCAAATTCATTTAACAAAAAATTTGATCAACTTGATTAAATATCTAAAAACACTTTATTAGATATTTATCACTTGGTCAACAAAGGCAACCATGCCATTTAATTCAAATATCCTAAGTTAAGATATTTATATTTTATTAATTTAATCATTTAACAATTAATTAATTAATTAATTAATCAAATACAAATATATTAAATATATGTATAATATTTACATTAAATATCAAATACATATATTTATTTAGGATATTAGTCAAATATCTCAATTTGACTATTTAATTAATGTGTATTTAAATTAATCAAGTATTAAATGTAAATACACAATAATTAACTAAATGACTATCGGGTCCCTTTAGCATGTATCTTGCGTTTAACCTTTAAACGACTTAATAAATAATCAATATTATTTATTAATGTTGCTCTAGTGCTCTACGAGTATATTTCATTATTGAGACTCTCTAGATTCAGGTATATCCGTCACGAAATCCAATTTCGTGTCCATAATCTATCCACCCGTAGATTATGACGATCACGGATAAACTAGCTGAATCATACAGGTCGAGGTCATTGCATACGTATAATCCCTCCGTCACAGGTATCCAGATAATCCCAGAGATATAGATGTAAACGTCAAATCTCTATAGGTATTATCTCGTCGACGTATCTATTAGCAATCTCTAAATAACACTCGGAACTTACTTCCGATGTATACTGTGGCCACAGATTTAACAGACTGCTAAATATATATGGACTACCTATGCTCTGTACACAGAACTGACGGATCCTATCTTGACACACACAGGATATCCTGAGGATCGATCCACACCCAACGAACAGGCGGAGGTCTGATCTAAATGATCGTTGACGTGACTGCCATCTAAGTGTGGAGGATGTCTCATACATCCACAGTGGTGTCTCAAGTCGAAGGACCACTATGCTACTCAACCCGTGAAGATTCTTATTGACGTTGGTGTACCATCCATTAAGAATCCTCGGTGAGCCGTTCAGTGTTTATCCACTATAAACACCTACACGTCTATACGAGTCTCCCTAGACTCATGGTTCATTGGGATAAACCATCGACCAAGTCTCGATATACGACATGTACTGGTCTCAACGGATTTGACTAACCGACCCGTGTTAGCAAATCTTGACCAGGAACTATATTTGATAATATACATATAGCAGTGACACTTCCCAATTTCAATTACAAACTAACTTTGTAACTGTGTACTGCATTATATATTATCGGGCCTTTGTCTAATATATACATATCACTAAATCACATTTAGTTTCAATCTAATCGTAATCAGATCGAATACGTATATAAGAACAAGAGGTGCAACCATAAATAAGTAATATTATGGAATAAGGGGATGTTCGTATTCATGAATCAGACATAAATACGGTCCAGATTGGCGCTCTAAGCACCAACCCCAACAGTGATTTCTTCCATTATCTTTTTAAAAGATGAAGTGGTTATTTCATGTTTGTGTAATATATTGGTTTACTAACCTGGAACACAAAATTTTACAAAAGCCTCTGTCGATGGTCAGATGCAAATACCCAGTGTAATCTGATTAAATCATATGTCTATGTCAACCAAATTACCTGAATTCATTAAGATTAAGTTCCAATTGTGGTTACCCCTGCCCGACAGGTATATGTCTATCCTGTAAGGAAATCTATTAAAGGGTTATCTATCCTCAATGAAGATCGTGGGCTATTAAGTCTAGGGTCTTAAACCTAAAATTCCTTCGTCAAGTTTATTTTAAGTTTACCCGATCAATCTTATTAGTGGCCAGTTAACAAGAAGCATTAAGCTTAAGACATAATAAGTAAACCTTTATATTACCCAAACTATAAAATAACCCTTTATAAACCGGTGATATTGGAATTCATCACAACCCCAGATAACGGGCTTAGCTACAATACATTTTTATAAGTAGTAAAAACTTAAAAATAAAAGACATAAAGTAAAATACTGAAAAGAAATACTAGAAATTAAAAAGGAAAAATTACAATAAAAGAAAATACTATGGGTTAAAGGATCCACTTTTATTACTACTATTTTAGATATCTCCCTTAATATAATATATTAACTTGTAATATTACCAATCGGCCATATAAGCGGTAACCTGATTAAGTCAAATTAATAATTAATTCCCAACCGACCAACCAGGCGGTATCCTTGCTTAGTCAGATTAAAACCGATTTACAATTAATTACCAACCGACCAATATAGCGGTATCCTCATTAAGTAAAATTTTTAAATAGTTATTATATTATAATTAAGGGAGATTAATCTAAATAGCAATAATAAAAGTTTTACCTTTCACCCTAGCAGGGGGAAGTTACCTCCTCATTACGGAATAGTAAAAACTGAAAGAGTAAAGAAATTAAATTACTATTACAAAAAGTAAATAAAATTAATTACAAAAATGAAATTAAAACAAACTATATACAAACACCTTATTATTATCAGAAAATTCAGAGAGGAAGATACATCTGAAACTGAAATTTCAAGCTGAATTTGTAGGCGTCAGTAAGCCTCTCGCGTCGCGACGTGATGATGTGGCATACGCTGATTGGCTGCTTTGATTTTCTTATCTGCTGATGTGGCATTTTGGATGATTAACACAATAATTGTGCTGACGTGGCGATGATGTGGCTACACATGGCGATATTGATTATCGACATCGTGTGATTATGACACATGTCATGAGATGATTGGCTGATGATGACGTGGCTGACACCTGGCACGCTGACTTGGCATGTGACTGATGTGGATGCCACGTGGATGACACATGGCGATGGCGATTGTCGGTAGTATGTGATGGTGACACGTGGTAGGCGCACGTTAGCAAGATCCGGCGCACGTTAGCAAGATCAAACTTCTCAGATTTTGACACTTGTCTCGGCGTATTTTAGCAGAGGTCTAACGCACGTTAGCGGTCGCGATGCGCAAAAAGACGATTTCACCCTTTTGTCTGTTTTTCACTATTTTGGCCCCGAATCACCTCCAGAGTGTCCTGAAACTTTATTTATCTATAAAATAACACAAAAAACATCAAAATATTCACAAAGCTCAAGAAACTATACAAAATATTAGGTCAAATGAGTGGAAAATTGTGATACATTTACCACTCATCACACCCCCAAACCTAACATTTTGCTAGTCCTCGAGCAAAACAACAAGATAAAATAACATAAACATCTTTAAAATAAAATAAAGCTAAGCCACTTTCGTAGGGATCACGGTTTCATTTAGCGTATGCAACAAGCCTTTAAACCCCTAGGTGTTCCTAGTGGACGAGTTGTAGTCCCGTGAGGGCTTACAGCAACGATACCCACAAATGTTTTTACAAAAGTAAAAAGATAGTAAAACTAATGCACACAAAAGAAAAAAGACAAGAGAAAAGAGAATAAATAAGTTAGTAACTAAACATGTGAAACTTCTTATCCAAGTTAATAGTTGTTTTCTTTCTTTCTAAATTACCGAATAAGTAAATTCTCAGATTATTTTTTCCATTCTTCATATACACAGCCAACAAAATAGTTATCAACTCATTTTTGCCCACAATAGTCATAAGTGTAGTTGAGAAGAGAGTAATATTTTTGTCCTAAGTTGTATCAGAATTCACACTTTTTTTTTTAAGAAATGGAATATTTTTATGATTTCTCTGATTTTTTTTTTATATATACAATATCTTCCATCCATGTAGCTAGCTTTAGGCCAGTGACTCCCAACCAGTTAGCTTTAGGGCACGAGGTGTTAAGACACCCCTACAGACTTAATTACTAAGACTTCATATATATATATATATATATATGTAACATCTTTGATCCATGTAGCAAGCTTTGGGCCAATGGCTCCCAAACCAGTTGGTTTTAGGGCACTATATGTTAAAACACCCTTACGCACTTAATAACTCGGATCTCAGACGGTTTTTGTTTTTTTTTTTATCCCATCACTTTTTATGGATGCTTCTTCCAATTAAACTAGAGCACTGAATATTACAAGCTTGTCAATTACAACTCATGTCTGTATGTTACCATGTATGTTTATAATACCTGTCAACTGAGCATAAGAAGATTCATTTTTAGTCAGTTTTATGTAGAATTTACAAATTAAATAATTCAAAATAAAATAAACAAAATTTAACTTGTCCTGAAATAGGTTGAGATATGTCTCAGGAGTGGAAACTCCTTACACAACTATCTCACAACAATTTCACCCGATTAATCAAATTAAAAACAAAAAAAACAAATTTTTTTTTTTTTGTAAACTTTTTTAATTGTTTTTGAATTTTTCAAAAATTTTAGACTAAAAATACAAAAAAAAATTACTAATCAACTATTCCCCACCCTCAAACCTAAATGAGACATTGTCCCCAATGTGAAAAAAAAAGTAGAAGCTGAGTTTAGAAGATAGTACCTGGTTAGCTGAAATTCTATATCTAAATGGAAAATTTAAAGGTTAAGATCCAGATTTATTCGACGCTTCTTACCATGATCATCATCAGACCATTTTATCTTGGAAATGATAGGGTCAATTTGTGGTTCATATGCTAAAATTTGGTTAATTAAATCCTGGGCAGTTCTGGCAGTGAAGATGAGTTCTTTCAGAGGTTTTGACACGAACCCATTTCTCTGGGCATCATCAAGAAATACACAAAGAAAATCATAAAATCCATCTGCGTTGAACAATCCAATTGGTTTATGGTGTATGTTCAAGTTCGCCCAAGATAGCACTGTAAAAATCTCCTCCAACGTACCCAAACCACCTGGAAAAGCAATAAAAGCATCAACACGGTTAATCATTTCCACCAGTCGTTCAGAAATACCTGGCACGATCAGTTCTTCTCCGTTTGATGATTCTATAAGATCCGCCTTTGCCAAGGGTTTTGGGATGATTCCCAGAACTTGACTGCCTCCTTCCTGTACAGCCTTTGAAACTATCCCCATTAGTCCAAGATTGCCACCACCATATACTAGGTGCATATTCCTTTCGGCTAAGACTCGTCCCAATTCTTGTGATTCTGCTACGTATTGTAGCTTAGTACCAACACTAGTACCGCAAAACACATAGATGTTTAAAATTCTTCTATTTGAAGTAGCTCCCATTTTTATGTATTTCTTTCTCAGCTCTGGATGCCTTCAAGAGTGCAATGATGGGTTGAATTTATAATACCTGAAAAATGGTGAGTAATAATAGCACTAATATCTTCCAAAGGAAGATTATTAGCAAAATAGTAAATCGTGGAAGGTCAAAAAGGTCTGGATTATATCGGAGAAAATAAAAGAAAACAAAAAAAACAAATCACAATTATTAGGAAAAGACAAAGAGATATAATATTTAAAGAAAGTAACGGCTTGAATGACGTCTATGCGTCAGGGACAAGCTTCCATCCAATTTTCTTAAAAATTGGCAAACATGGTCTTTTTGAGTCAGATTCCCGAGACTTAACTGTTGTATTTCTTTTCAGAATTATGTATATAACACGTGAATTTCGTGATACACATATCCACTGGGATGCGTCTCAAGAGTTTTAGATATGTCATCTAAAAACTCCTTACTCAAGCCATCCCTAATGAAATTTATCTTATCTTTACGGTTATCAGACACCATTCCTAAAGAACGACAACGAGTATCACAAATATACTAGCACATTTATAGCATACACCCATTCTTCTAGCTCTTCTCTTTTTAGCATAGGTGCTTCTTCCTAAACTAGGCAGATGTGAAATAAAAGAGTCAGAGGACTCACCTGCCAATCGGACCCGTGCTTCAATAATCCAACGAATTTAATTAGGAATACCTTTTATCATTAGTAGTCTCATTCGTTCCAAGCGAGCTTTGTAGACTTTCATCAGAGATTTTTGAATGAGAGAATGAAATTTCTTGTGAAGATATGCGAGAGCTTATTTCATCGTGAAATGACTTTACCTGCAAAACTTAAACACACAAAAATAAAACACATCAGATCACAATATATACACAAATTGCATTGGTTGCCTCCCTGCTAGCGCTAAGTTTAAAGTCGTCAGCTAGACATGACTGCCCGAACGTTAGACTGGATCTGAAAGTGTGACACTTTCTTTTTGTCGCTCAAATGATTCTCCCCAGTAGTGCTTGACACGCTGGCTGTTAACTTTGAATGTTTCGTTGGTATTGGGATCAAGTAACTCAACAGCTCCATATGGTAAAACCTAAGTGATCACAAATGGACCTGACCACCTTGATTCCAACTTTCCAGGGAAAAGTTTCAACCTTGAATTGTACAACAACACATGTTGCCTTGGTTCCAATTGCCTGCGTACTATTTTTTGATCATGACATTTCTTGGTCTTTTCTTTGTATAATCTGGCATTCTCATAAGCCTGTAGGCAAAATTCTTCCAATTCATTGAGTTGGTGAAGTCGTTTCTCTCCTGCAACTTGTAGATTAAGATCCAATGGTTCTCTCCAAGATTATTTTGATCTCCCTGTTTGAAACTTCAATCTGTCCATTTGACTGTGGATGGTAAGTAGTGGAAACTTTATGAGTAACTCCGTATTTGGATAGGAGTGCATCAAAATATTTGTTGCAGAAATATGTGCCACCATCACTGATAATAGCCCGAGGTGTTCCGAAGCGAGTTAAAATATTCTTTTTAAGGAATTTGATCACCACTTTTGAATCATTTGATGGCAGTACAATTGCTTCAACCCATTTGGAGACGTAGTCTACAGCAACGAGTATGTACAGGTTTCCAAATGATGGAACAAAAGGTCCTATAAAATCAATTACCTATATATCAAATATCTCCACTTCCAGAATTTTTTACAGAGGTCCTTCATTTCTCCTCGAAATATTTTCCATTCTCTGGAACCTATCACATTGAAGAGAAAACAAGTAAGCATCTTTAAAAATAGTGGGCCAAAACAAACCTGATTGTAGGACTTTGGCTACAGTTTTGTTTCCGCTGAAATGTCCGCCATATGGTGATGAATGATAATGTTGAAGAACACTATTGACCTCCTCATGTGGAACAAACCGTCTTAATAATTGATCAGCACAATGTTTGAACAGGTACGGCTCATCCCAGACATAGTGTTTGACTTCTTTGAAGAATTTCTTTCGTTGCTGAGTTTTCCATTCCAACAGCCATTTTCCTGATACTATGTAGTTGACATAGTCAGTATACGAATGAGCATCAAGCTGTTTCATGGTAAACAACTATTCATCTAGAAAAGTTTCTTTGATTGTCAGTTATTTGCCAGCTATTTCTCCATTCTCAAGCCTCGATAAATGATCTGCCACCTGGTTTTCTGTCTCTTTCCTGTCTCGAATCTCCTCGTCAAATTCTTGTAGAAGAAGTATCTAACGGATCAATCTGGGTTTGGCATCTTTCTTTGTAATCAGGTATTTGATTGCTGAATGATCTGTGTAGACCACCACTTTGGGACCCAGCAGATAGGATCAGAATTTATCAAAAGTGAACACAACTGTGAGCAACTTCTTTTCAATGGTTGTGTAGTTGAATTGAGCTTCATTCAGAGTTCTGCTGGAGTAATAATTGGTGTGAAAATCTTGGCTTTGCGTTGTCCCAAAACTGCTCCAATAGTAAAATCACTAGCATCGCACATCACCTCAAATGGAAGGGTCCAGTCTGGTGCTATAATGATAGGAGTAGAAACCAAATTCTGTTTTAGGATCTCAAAAGCTTCCTAGCATTCTTTGGTGAAGTTCAAAGGCACATCCTTCTCCAGAAGATTGCACATAGGTTTAGCAATCTTTGAGAAGTCTTTGATAAATCTCATATAAAAGCCTGGATGTCCGAGAAAGCTCCGAATCCTTTTGACTGATGTTGGCGGAGGTAATTTTTCAATTGTTTCAATCTTTTCTTTTTTACCTCGATCCCCTTTTGTGAGATCCGATGTCTCAGAACAATGCCTTCATGCACCATGAAGTGGCATTTCTCCCAATTGAGCACAGGTTGGTATCTTCACACCTTTGTTACACATGTTCCAGATTTTGCAAGCAGTGGTCAAAAAAGTCTCCAAACACAGAGAAGTCATCCATGAAAACCTTCATACTTTGTTCCAGCATATCTGAGAAAATGGCCATCATGCAATGATGGAATGTGGCAGGAGCATTACATAGTCTAAATGGCATCATGCGGAATTCAAAAGTACCATACAGACATGTAAAAGTGGTATTCTCCTGATCTTATGGGGTGATGAAAATCTGATTGTACCCTGAGTATCCGTCCAGAAAACAATAGAACTTATGTCCTGCCAGTCTGTCCAGCATCTGATCAATGAATGGCAGCGGAAAATGGTCTTTCCATGTTGCTTTGTTCAACTTCCGGTAGTCCATGAATACTCTCCATCCAGTCACGGTTCTTATTGGAATCAGCTCGTTCTTTTCATTTGTGACTACATTAATTCCTTATTTCTTCGGTACACACTGCATATGACTCATCCAAGTACTGTTTGAGATGGGTAAATGATGCCAGCATCCAACCATTTGATAATCTCTTTCTTTACGACCTCCTTCATGATTGGATTTAGTCTTTGTTGATGCTCCACTGTGGGTTTGTACTCATCGTTCATCAGAATCTTGTGCATGCAAAATGATGGACTAATGCCTCGAATGTCTGCTATAGTCCAGCCAATGGCTTTCTTGTGTCCTCTTAACACTCTCAAGTATTTTTCTTCATGCTCCAATGTTAGCGAAGAATAAATAATCATAGGTAATTCAGAAGAGTTTCCAAGGAATGCAAACCTGAGATGGCTCGGTAGTAGCTTCATCTCCAACTGTGGTGGTTCTTCAATTGAGGGCTTGATTTTCTCATTCTTTGGTAGTTCCAAACATTCAACTGGTGGTGTCGATTTGAAACGAAACGGTTTGTCAAGATAATTGATACATTCCAGGATTTCAGCATCTAGCTCACTGTCAGTCATGTTAGTGATGCAAGCTTCAAGTTTGTCTGTGGGAGGTGGCTCAGTATCCTGGATGATACTATCAACAACATCAACTCTGAAACATTCTTCCTCTTTTTCAACACTTGGGAATTTCATGGCTTTGAAAACATTGAAAGTAACTTATTGGTCTTGAACTTTCATGGTTAGTTCTCATTTTTATACATCAATAACAGTTTGATCTGTAGCCAATAATGGCCTTCCAATGATGATAGGTACATCTTTGTCTTCTTCCATGTCAAGGATAATAAAATCTGTTGGGAGAATAAGTTTTTCAACTTTGACCAGCACATCTTCAACCAGTCCTCTCGGAAATGCAAGTGTTCGATCAGCAAGTTGCAGAGAGACTGAGGTAGGCATTGCTTCTCCAATTTGCAGTTTCCTGTAAATAGAAAAAGGCAACAAATTAACACTGGCACCTAAATCACATAAAGCCTTACCGATATAATGTTCTCCAATGGTGAATAGGACAATAAATCACATCAAATTAACACATGCACCTAATTAACACTGACAGTGATTCCAACATCTTTGTTTATTTCAATATCGCTTTTCAAGGTAATGGCTTTGTTGGACAATTATGACCCATAGCGTCACTATTTGTAAAAGACATTGTGTTTTTGTACAAATTAATTATGTAGCAATGGAAATTTCCTTTTATCATTTCGTAATTAGATTACTTAAATGTGTGAATGATGAAAGTCCTTATGATTAGTTCCGGATTGATAAGATATGAGACATTATCAATCCATAAAGGTTTAATCATTAAATATCTCTAGTCGTAGTATTATCGAGACTGGACATCGATAATGCGGAATAGACTAGTATTGCACTTGTGCGTGTTATGGAAGCGTAACATCATAATTCTCATGTATTTAAGTATTGGATACTTATGCAAGTGTGATAGGAGGTTATGTTTTACCAATGGTACAGAAAACAGCTTCGCTCTGGATAGACTCCACGTAATCCCATTGGTAGTTTGACTATGTGTCTATGGGAATCCGCATCAAGGTAGGTGTATTTGGTCTTAACCTGAGACTTGCATCGCTAGTACTTGCGACATTCAATACGCTTTGGTTTTGGTCGTCCAGGACTTTAACAGGTTCTGTGTATGCCTCTTTTAGGTTTATTGAGAATCGTAGTGTATTGGATGTGATGTCAAGACGGAAGTATCACTTCAGTCATATGGAGATGATGGTCACGCAGGGATACAGAACTGGTTCTCTATAAGGTTGCAACCATCGGGATAATATGACTAGGTCATGATTATCTGATAATAAATAGACTAGTTGCTAGTGATCTGATATATGCTTCATACGGGGCAGACACTATTCCAGCCCCAGGCCTTGCATGTGACATCCGATACTGGATCGCAATACGCAATACTATGTATACTACGCCTGATATAGATCGTATATTCCATTAAGAATATTTCTGGAGAATTGGGTAGGCATAGCGCTTTGCTAGAAGCCAACCTTGTCTCGTAAATCGGTAAAAATGTAGTACTTGGTACGTACGTGTTCGGATAGTCCGACGACCAGATTTACTGCCAACATATCCAGGGATCTCTTGGGTCGCTTCCCGAAGATTCACCGATGACGTATGATTCGAGCTTAATTAATCTGGGATTAATTGCGGAGAGACTTTATCTTGGATAAAGTACTATTTGAAGAGAGAGAAAGATTAATTTTGAATTAATCGATAAAAATAATATATTTGATATATCAAACGAAATTAGATTTCGACGCGGAATTAAAATTAGATTTTAATTCGGGCAAACGAGTTAATTTAGAATTAATTCGTTAGCGACGTGAATAGTAATTTTGCTAGGCATAATTATTTAATTAAATTCGATTTAATTACGTCGCGATGGAAGTTCGTTAAATCGGAATTAGCGAACCCGAGTTCGGGAGTGTTTGCGGGCCCACTCGCATTTGGAATCGAGTGGGGCCCACATGTCACATCACTTGTCACTTTAAAGTAGATTTTTAGTGATGGGTTTAGGTGAAGTTGTTGATGACTTAATTTACACTCCATTTGAAAGCTTTGAATGACTATTACCAAATCCACTTTTGGTATATTATTGACTTTGATTTTAGAAATAAAAAAAACACAAGCCTCATCATTCTCTCTCATTTTTGCCGAAAAAAGTAGCAAGAAAACTCTCCCAATTTTTCTTCTTGATTTCACCGAATATTGAAGGAAGAAATAGAGAAATTTTGTTGCAAAATTTTTCAAAGGGCTAGCACTCATCAAAGAATCATATCAAGGTGTTAGGGAAACCAACTTGAGAGCTTGGAATCACAAGACAAAGCTTGGAGCTTGGAGGGACCCCTTGGCCGAATATACAAAGTGATCTAGGAGTTCATTTTGCTTATCAACACATCTCAAAACCGATCATTGTAAGTGTGTTTCTGCCACTCTTCTTTGTATATTCATTCACATTTCTATGCTTATTTTGATCTTGGGACTAAACCTAGAAA
This sequence comes from Zanthoxylum bungeanum, assembly GCA_019454045.1. NCBI lineage: Eukaryota > Viridiplantae > Streptophyta > Magnoliopsida > Sapindales > Rutaceae > Zanthoxylum > Zanthoxylum bungeanum. The sequence continues at coordinate 16,221 of SKCR01044389.1, forward strand.
CCCAACAATGGTATCTATGAGCCAATTTGAGCATGAAATGAATTAGGGTAAAATTTGGGTAAAATCAATTTGAGCATGATTTGATAAAATTGATTGATTGAGTATGCTTGAATAATGATGTATTGAAGTTGTATATGATCAATTTCATGAAAGTTGATTGGATCAATTTGTTGCCCAAAACTAGGCTTGGACGAATGCTTCTTACCCTTATATGTCATGGTATTTTTTGTTTGTTTGATCATTGGATGACTTGAAACAATTGGGTAATGTTGATTTAAAATTCAATCGGATTGAAAACGAAATTGGACATAAAATACCCACAAATGCCGTGACCTATTGAGAATATAATGAGATGATTTTTGGTTCAAAAATGTTGGACATAAGTTGAACAAATGAATACATAATTAATTGATTAAATTTGAATTTTGGAAATATTAATTTGGATAATTAATTGATGTATTACACTTTTGTTAATTGAATTATAAAATTTGGAATTTTAAAATTTGATTAATTGGGCTTGATTTTGAATTGGGCTTGTAATTGTTGTACTTGGGCATAATGGGCTTGGTTGGGCCAAGTTGGTTTAGGCCAATTGGATTGGATCCATATTGGGCCTAAATCATTCCATTAAGTCCAAATATAACAAATGGGCTTTAAAAGTTTAATTGGGCCTTATGGGCCGAAATTGGTTTCTTGGCAAATGAGGGTGATTCCTTAATTGGGCTTGGTAATTGGGTTTGACCCATATTGACCAAAGCACATGCCTTATGAAATCAATTGAAAGCCCATCGGACTTTAATTAAACAAACATTGGATGTTAGTTGGGCTTTGAAACCCGATTAGATTAGATTTGGAATTTAAGTCATTAAAGCACATTAAAAAGTGTAGTTATTTAATTTGGAATTAAATAAATGAATTAGTATTGAATACGAATTAAATTAGATTTAACGAGTAGTTCGATATAATTCAAGAATTCGTACTTTGAGTACTTATTTTCAAAAGAGTTGGACTCGGGCAAAATCAAATCGTTGTTTGAACATTGGATGATCACATAATTCAAAGATTAATTAATTGGATTAGATTGATTGAATTTCATGCTATGAATGAATACATGGATGTGTTGAATGAATAGCGTATATCGGATGGATATTAGAAGGGAAAGGGAAATTTTGAAAATTGTTGTAAATTTAGAATTTATAAATTGGACCTGCGTGTCCAGCCTTATCTCTCATTATTTCTTTGTATTCTCTTCTCACCTAATTCCCCTCAATGTAATTAGGTTTCAATTATTGTATTATGTAATTGGGTAGAAGTAGAATAGTGATAGCCGGGGAGAGGAAAGTGAGTGATTTGTTCTAGGAACAAGTTGTTAAATATCCATCCGCATATCGTTATTAATTTACTTTCCACGCCTTATTATGCTTTTAGAATGCATGCTTAAGGGTGTATGATGAGACCTAACAAAGATAATAAATTGGTTGCCAATTAAGAGAAAAACCCTCAAAACATATTAAGCGATATTTCCTTCCATTGAGTGATTCTTACTCAAGATCCAATATTGGCACTGGTTTGTTGGCCAAAGTCAAGACCTTTGTCAATTGCGGATGTGATTGAATCATGAAAGCTTTGTTCCATATCGGTGTCTTGTCCAAGTTGTGATTTGTTGGCCAAAGTCAAGATCAATTCTTGTCCATCGACATTGATTACGAAGATTTCCTACGTCAATGGGTCCTGCTTAACTGGAATCATTAAACTTGTTGTGCCAAAGCCAAGGCTTAGTTGATTCAGAGGAAAGGGTTAGGAAAATATATTGGATATATTGGCATATATATTATATATATGTTTTGGACTTGGAGGTCCACCTACCGGATCTAGGAATTGGATGAGATCCAATTGATCTTCGAGATCTACCTAGTAAAATATCATACAGCTTGTTGGCCAAAGTCAAGGTTGTGTGTTATTTAAGGGGATCCTAGCCCACTATGAAACTAGGTTTCCCGAGTACTCCACAGAGGGTTAGAGGCTCGCCGAAAAATAGTGGGAGGCTAGTATTGAATTTGTAATTTCGTTCAAATACTTAGCTTTACGCGCTTTCAAATATTTCGTCAAAATTATTTTATTAGTTGGACTAATATAATGTTATTTTTCTTGTAACAGTTGGACTATACCCCACATTGTTAATTGGATAATTAGATTATCGCAGTTAAAATGACCAGAAAGAGTAGTGTCAGTGACATAATCATGGGAGAGAATGTCTTCAATGGCACTAACTTCTCCGATTGGGAACTAAATCTAAGGATAGTCCTTGGATCCGAGAGGCTGCTATATACTATAGAGAGACCTCTTGGGCCTAAGCCCAGATTGTTGGGTTTCTACGGTCTAACCGGGATCGATTCAAGCAAAGAAACCATGTGCGAATACAACAAGGAAGTTGCGGAATACTTACAATGATCGGTTGAGCGATGCGACGGAGAAAAATCTTTTCTCCAAGGTGATGAAGCTCTCGGCAGTGGGCAGAAATTTGGCCTCCAAATTTTCGGTCATCACCTCCAAGTGTGCTCCATTGATGCTCCAAGCTCCAAGCTTCTCAAATGATGATTCCAAGCTCACAAGTTGGTTTCCCTATCACCTTAGGATGACTCCTTTGTGTTCTAGCACTCATGATTTTGCAACAAAATCTTCACTTTGCTTCTCCTTTGTTCACGGCAGTAGCAGAAAAACAGAAGAAGAAAATGTGGTCCTAGACCGTGAGAGAGAGGAGGGAAATGGCTAAAAATCGTGTGTATTGAAGAGAGAGAGTGATGAAATAATTGGTTTTTGTATCTAATACACAATATTGATTTTCCAAAATCAATTAATTGATTTACCAAATTCAAAATTAGTAAATGGCATTAAAGCCAACCAACTACTTCCATCAATCACTCAAATGACAAGTTGTCACATCACTCAAAGTGACAAGTGATTTGACGCTTGATGTGACTAATGATTTGACGCTTGATGTGACTTGTGGGCTGCACTTAAATTCGCAATGCGAGTGCGCCCACAAACACTCCCGGGCTCGGGTTCGCTAATTCTAAAATAACGAATTTTCCGTTGCGTCGTAATTAAATAATTATGCCTAGCAAAATAACTATTCACGTCGCTAACGAATTAATTCTAAATTAACTCGTTCGCCCGAATTAAAATCTAATTTCAATTCCGTGTCGAAATCCAATTTTGGATAATATATCGAATATATTATTTTATCGATTAATTCCAAATTAATCGCTCTCTCTCTTAAATGATATTTTATCCCAGATAAAATATCTCCGCAATTAATCCCAGATTAATTTTCTCTCTCATTTAATTAATCCCAGATTAATAAAGTGTGAGTCATACGTCATCGGTGAATCTTCGGGAAGCGACCCATGCGATCCCCGAATATGTTGGCAGTAAATCCGGTCGTCGGACTATCCGAACACGTATGTACCTAGTATTATGTTTGTACCGATTTACAAGACAAGGGTGGCTTCTAGCAAAGCGCCATGCCTACCCAATTCTCCAGAAATATCCTTACTATAATATGTGATCTATATCAGGCGTAGTATACATAGTATTGCGTATTTCGATCCAACATCGGATGTCACGTGCAAGGCCTGGGGCTGGAAATGTGTTTGCCCCGTACGAAGCACATATCGGATCTCTGGTAACTAGTCTCTATAATCGGATAATCATGACCTAGTAATATTATCCCGATGACTGCAGTACATAAGAGAATCAGTTCTGTATCCTACGTGATCATCATCTCCACTATGACTGGAGTGATACTTCCATCTCGACATCACACACAATACACTACGATTCTCAATATACCCAGAAGAGGCGTACACATAACCTGTTAAAGCCCTGGATGACCAAAACCAAAGTACATTGATTGTCGCAAGTATTAGCGGTGCAAGTCTCAGGTTAAGACCAAATACACCTACCCTGATTCAGACTTCCATAGACACATAGTCATACTACCATTGGAATTCCGAGGGGTCTATCCAGAGCGAAGCTGTTTCCGTACCATCGGCAATCACAACCTCATATTACACTTGCATGAGTATCTTATACCTAAATATATAAGAACTATGTCGTTATGCTCCAATAACATGCACAAGTGCAATACTAGTATATTCGGCATTATCGATGTCCAATCTCGATAATACTACGACTAGGGATATTTAATGAATAAACCTTTATGGATTGATACTGTCTCATATCTTATCAATCCGGAACTAATCATATGGACCTTCTATCATTTATACATCTTGGTAATCTAATTACAAATGATAGAAGAGCAATTTCCTTTGTCACATAGTTAATTTGTACAACAACACCATGATCTGTACAAATAGTGATGCTATTGGTCATAACTGTCCAACAATCTCCCACTTGGCACATAGCCAATCACTCAAGTGTCCTACACCCGAACTATGTACGGTTCGCTCAAACTTCTGCTAAGAAAGGTTTTCGTCAGCGGATTTGCATGATTATCATCTGATGCGATTTATTCGATCATCACATCGCCACGATGTATGATCCGAACGAATCAGATGAATAGTCGAAGTATATATATGGATCGTTGATGAGACCATTAATTCTTTAGACTGCACTGTAGCCTAGCTCAGCTGCTAACATAACTACTCATTTTCTGATTAGGATTATTATCAATCCAGAAGGCTTTTATTGCTGCCTCAGCTGCAGCACTAATCCATTTTTTTTGTTTATTCGGTAATAGTATCTTGCATGGAAGATTTCCAGCTCACTGTTCCGTTATTCAAACTATATAGTACCGTTACTCCGACTTATAGTCGTTATTTATCGGTTAGGAAACTTGCAGCAGTGAACCCAGTCACTTCAAGTTCTCATTCTCCATAGTATAAGACAGCATCCTTAGTTCCTCTAAGATACTCAAGGATGTTCTTAACATCAATCCAGTGACTATCACTTGGATTGGCCCGATTGTGACTCCATATGTTCAAAGTATATGAGACAACAGGTCGCGTACATTTTTCAATGTACGATTTCTCGGAGATTATTAACAACTTTAAATCTATCCCAGTAGATTTTTATTCCTAGAATAAAGGTTGTTTCTCCCAAGAATTCTACGGAGATTTTTCATGAAAGCCAAGCTTTCACCGATTGTATTATTGGAATATCATTTCCAAGAAATGATATGTCATCATGACTTAGGACATTCACTGTCAGTGCACTCCCACTAACCTCCTTATATACACAAGAATCATTTTCATTTTTGAATTAAATCATGCACCATCATGATTACATCAAAACGATAATTCCAATAACGCAATGCTTGCTTCAATCTACCCATGGATCGAATAACCTGCAAACCTTGTTTATGTGTCCTAGCAATGAAGCTGAGAGGAATGAGATGTCTCGAGTACCATATTCATCAGTATTGGGAAGCTTATGTTAGTCTCTAAGACATGCCACAAGATCCTAAATAAGATTTATAAGTGTGAAATAACAAGAAAAGTAGCGGAATCACTTACATTGTTTTGGAGAAATTTCAAAAATTCCTCTTTGGATGAAGCTCTAAGCTTGTTGTTTGAGTTTTTTTTCCTTAGGTGAGTTTCCATATCACCTCATTAGACTCCTCCAAGTGCTAGCTTAGTTGAAATTTTGAAGTAAAATTCACAAAATGGAGAGAAGAGTTTTGGCCCAGTGAGAGAGTGAAGAGAGAAGAGAGTGTGTGTGTTGTTTCCAAAAACTTGGTAGTTGTGTATTGTAAATGCATTAATAAATTAAGTCAACTACTTCCATCAATATTAGACATTTGATGTAAGTCATGTGGTCCCACCACATTTTAAATTCAAAATTAGAGTTGGCTTCTCCAACACACAACTTGACTTGGTCCCACCAAAGTTAAAGATATTTTGTGTTCCCAAAACACAAAAAGACACACGCAAAGTCACGGGTAATTTTATCGGGTTTGTTTAATTCCAATTAAACCAATTTGCCGTCGTGCCCATAAATAAATCCAATTTAATTAAAAAATTATGTCTCGCAAAATTATTATGATAGTCGCTTTCGAATTAATTCTAAATTATTCGTTCGCCGAATTAAAATTCAATTTTAATTTCATATTGAAATCTAATTTCAATTAATATATCTGATATATTATTTTACCCACAAATAAATAAATTAAATAGAAAAATCTAATTTAACTATTAAATTTTTTTATCGATTAATTCTAAATTAATGGTGTTCCTTCTTCTATACGAAATTAATCCAAGAATAATTCTTGCCGCAATTAATCCCAGATTATTCTTACCGCAATTAATCCAGATTAATTTTCTCTCTCATAATTAATCCCAGATTAATTCAATCTGATTCAAATGTCATGGGTGAATCTTTGGGAAGCGACCCAAGAGATTCCTGGATATGTTGGCAGTAAATACGGTTATCGACTATCCGAACACGTGCGTACCCCGTACCATGTTCTCACCGATTTACAAGACATGGTTGGCTTCTAGCAAAGCACCGTGCCTACCCAATTCTCCAGAAATATTCGCCGAGGAATATAATTTGTATCAGGCATAGTAATACTAATATTATGTAATGCGTAATACGATCCAGTATCGGATGTCACATGCTAGGCCTAGGGCTGGCTCTATGTCTGCCCATACGAAGTATTTAGCAGATCCCGAATAACTAATCTCTGTAATCGGGAAGTCATGACCTAGTCATACTATCCCGATAGCTGCAACTTTTAAGAGTACTAGTTCATATCATGTGTGACCATCATCTCCATATGAATGAAGTGATACTCCCATCTTGACATCACATCCAATACACTATGATTCTCAGTAAACCCAATAGAGGCGTACACAAAACCTGTTAAAGCTCCAGACGACCAATACTAAAGTAAACTGATTGTCGCAAGTAATAGCGACGTAATTCTCAGGTTAAATATCACATACACCTACCCTGATTCGGATTCCCATAGACACATAGTCACACTACCAATGGGATGATGGTTGATTGTGGGCTTTATTCCCTAGGCTTTGTTCCCGAACTTGTGTTGATTGTGGGCTTTATTCCCTAACTGTTGATTGTGGGCTTTATTCCCTAGGCTTTGTTCCCGAACTGTTGATTGTGGGCTTTATTCCCGAACTGAATTGATTATGGGCTTTGTTCTCTGGGCTTTGTTCCCGAACTGTTTATCTTTGCCGCTTTTCTTCAAACCCTGCGAATAAAAACAAGACAAAAAATTGCGTGCATGTGATGTGTATGCATGTATGCATAGAAGTATTTCCTATTCCGATGGGTTAGGTCTTGCTGGTGCTTTTTGGCGCCCTTTGCCTATAAATGTCTTTGGTCGCCCCCTAAGCTGCTTATAGTTTCTTTCTGTCAATTCTCTGCTGATGATGCTCAGTTTCATTTGGTCCCCTTCCGAACCTTGCTCTATTCCGGAGCGTCATTCCATGCATCTGATGTGGGCCTTGACCCATGCTCCATTCCCGAAGCGCCATTCCTAGCATCTGATGTGGGCCTCGAACCATGCTCCATTCTCAGAGTGCCATTCCGTCATTTGATGATGTGGGCCTCGACCCATGCTCCATTCACGGAGTGCCATTCCCGGCATCTGATGTGGGCCTCGGCCCTGGGACTCATTCCAAAACTGATACTGATGATATGTGATGGTTCATTCCCGAACCGTGCTGTATGAGAAAGGGTAGACTGGTCGCCCCCAGTCTCGATTATCTTTCTGTTCTTTGCTACTTTCATTAGGTCAAGGTAGATCTCTTGATGTGATGTTACATACCACATATTATACTACCTCTCTCGAGATAATCCCGATAGCTAAACATATTTTCGTCCTCAAATGATGCTTAGTGTCGAAACCAGAGAACCTTCAAAGTACTTGATACAACTCAAATCTGACCGTTTGAATAAATGATCTGAACTAGACTCCAAGTATGTGTGTGGCAAGGTTCTTTCACAGCTTAATCCATAAACAAGCCAACTCGATGATTTCGTCTCGAAGAATGGGATCAGTGGGTCAAACCAACCTAGATGTCTTGGTCATGCTCTGCAATTACTTCCTCGTACTCAATGTGATATGGCTTTCTTCCTCTTTTCTTTTGTCTCTTTCATCTTTCATCATATTCAAAAAAAAATTTGACACACCTACCCTTTAAGGTAGCATTTCTCCTCATGGTGGTCCTAATACTCGCTCATGGGTAGCTTCACGCTTATCGGTTATAGGTGGTTTATATTTTCTTCTTTAGAGGCTTTTCTTTGGTTTCTAACCATACCATATATCGTAATACAAGTAAGTAAGGATGGACATCTAAGCGAATGATCATTCATCGATCCTCATTCTCTTCAATTAGTCACCTTGCCGACTACTCAGGCTTTCACTGCTAAGATCCTATAATTAAGTGCTTGCGAGTCTAACCTAAATAAACTACTCAAAATATCAGACGAAAGTACCTCTCGCACTTATCATTTCTAAGGTTTCACCCTGAAGCAAATAATTTCATCATCGGACCCATGCTTAACTATTGAGGAAAAGACTCGAACAAGTAGGCAAAATCAATGTCTTTATTATTAAAAATGTAGGATTGTAATCAAATAAACCAGAAAAAAACATCTTCATAGTCTACATCAATGTCTTCTTCCTCAGCCTATGGTTCTTTACTGCTGTCATCCCTATCCCCATGCAAAAAGCTTGGTGGTTGAGAGTTTGGAGGACAAAGCTTTCGAGTAGGCCGGAGTTGATCATGTAGGTGGGTGGTGGAACAGAGTGATAGTTGGGTAGAGGATTTCTGTGTGTGTTGGGTTATTCTTTTTATGGATCAGGTATTTTATAGGCGTCAATGAGGTTTTGGATCTCATGCCTAAGGCGGGCGCAGTTGTCGGTGTCATGGCCTTTTTCCTGATGGAAGTAACAGTACATGTTTAGGTTGAGGTGAGGTGGCACATGGTTTGGAAATGGTCTAGGTTCTAAGGGTTTTAGGAGCCCTTGCATCTTCAGCTTTTCAAACACTTTTGACATAGGTCTACCAAGATTGGAGAATCGTCTGTTTCTGACGGCAGCGATCTTAGCAGTAGCGTGCTTGGTCTCAGAAGCCCCCAAAAGTCCTTATATTTTGGCCATAGAACTTTCTGTTCTCAACTTCTTCCTCTTCAATATCCATAACAGCCTCCATCAGCTGTCGAAAATAACCAATCATAGAGGTAATCCTCCTCAGCTTGCCGTAAATAGAGGGCTTAGTACATTTGATTATCATCTTGATCTGATCCTTCTCCTAGGGCTGAGTCTGCATTTTCAGAAGCTGGCTTCTCCAACGATCTACATAATCCTCGAAGCTCTCCTCCGGCTTCTGTTTGGTATTCTCCAAGTCGCGAAGCGACAAGTCTATCTCCAAATTTGTGACATACTGGTTTAGAAAAGCCTATTCCAATGCCCTCCAATCATCATTGACCTTCCTCTCAAGGCCATGATATCATACCACAGGTGCTCCCTCAAGCGACATCCCGAACATCTTTTGAACCTGACGCTGCGACAGGCCCACTGAACTCATCACAGAAACATATTATCGGAGATGGACCCTCAAATCCCCGTTCCCATTGAACTTGGCTATGTCAGGCATCTTGAACTGAGCCGGCAGCTGCTCATCAAAAGTCATTGCCTCATAGTCTAGCAAATCTTCATGTTTACCGCTCATCTTGCGGGTAATCGATTCTACCTGATCTCGGAGTTTCCGCAATTCATCCTGGGACCCAGCTATCCTTCCTGCGGCATACTCAGCCACATCATCATCGAAGACAGGGATTTCATCACTCAACCTGTTTGGAGGCTCTTCACACCTCACATTCTCAGAGCCTCCCCCAGCACGGGGCACAGCCATATTAGCCATAGCGGTGGTCAAATTTTACAGTTTCTCGGTAACCTTAGTGAGACTTGTTTCCAGCTGATCCATACTGGATACTTCGTTCTCTGATTCGCTCATGTTTGCTGACGGCTTTTTGACGAGTCTTCCCTCTTCCATAACCCAACAAGTATCTATGGTGTCTTTTAAAACTTTATGTTAGCATGTATGCGTACGATGCATGGAATATATAAGTCGGCCCAGTATCATTCCAAAGCATCAACCATACTATTGCGTGTGTGCAAACTTGTCCCAGTTGAAAAGGCCCAACAGGTTTACATTTTTGCGATAACATGGCTAAACAACTTCAAATGATGAGGGGCCTAAACACAAAATGGCCCATTGGCATTTTAGGTGCTTTTGGCCCATTTTTCATAAGGCACGAACCCGTCCCAGTTTAAATGGCCCAACAAGCCCATACCTCATGAAAAAAGGTCCAACTGAACCCAAATGACGATGGTCCCAAACGTAAACATAAAGGGGTGTTTTCTATCGGTCCTACAACTACGGTTCACATGTGGGTTTATGGGGTATAGACAAAGGCTCCCGCTGGCGAAGGATTGCCCACAACTAGGACTCCCCACTCAAGGGTTCGAGCGACCAAGTGAGCACATCTTTTTTATACTTTAAGGTACATGCCAACGAGTTATGGTGCATGACTTACTGTCAAATGGATTTCCTATTGAAGATTCCCCATAGAGAGGGTGGAGCAAACTCTCTTAAATACCCAAGCCTCTTAGGCTCTTATCGCCTTGGTGACAGGAATAAACAATAGGTCCACCAAATTAGTCCATCACGGTAAGCATCGAGTAAATGATTATCTAGGTGCCTTCACAACTTTTCCTTATAGAAAGGTAGTGAATGAAGGAGGACACCAAACCATTACCTAGCTCTAATATTGCCTTTGATTTAACCCACAATAGACACAGTTAACTAAAACAAAAATCACAAACATTACAAGGCATTATTTCGGGGTCGATTCTTTATCCCCAGTGAAGTCGCCATAATGTAGGACACAGAAATCGGCGACGCTGTTCGAGGCTCGCGGCCCGGTCAAGAGTACGGAGTATCCCGCGGGGGACTAAACCGGAGAAATAAAATGGATTCGCCACCCAGTGTGAATTGGGAAAATGATTTATGGCCCCACTCACCCCTCGCAAGGGAAGACCTCAAACCATTGGGTTCAGAATGGTCCCTTACTTATGCCCCTTCTAATGAATGGATTTATGTTATAAATATAACCGAGTCTACGCAACATACATACGCAAGAATAAGCTACATCTAAGTTCGCATACAACCTATATCTAAGTTTGCATACAACCTATATCTAAGTTTGCATACATAAAAGTAAGTCGAAATAATGGCAATCACACAATCTCATGGACACATTAAATTGATAAATACGGAAACATAATAAATAATCTATTATCTAAACATAAACTTGAAGAGATAAAAGCTTCTAGTGTGAAAGAAATAACTAAATATGCATAAAAAATAACATAATATTTCTAATAAACAACGAATAATAAACACAAGATTAGAGAAACAAATATGTGTGTTTCTCAAGTGGTACGTGAATCGTTATCCCAAGTGAGAACATATGTGTACAACGACCAACCACACTACGTCCATTCGGATTCGGCTACGGAATTTACGTCTGGGTTTCCATCTGATATACCACAAGAGATAGCACAAAATCATTCATCCCATGGCCACAACATGCATAAATCAACAATACTAATGCGAAGAATTACTAATAAATAATAAAAATGAACGGGAATAAATAAAAGGGTGCCCTCAATTCTTACCTTTTAAGTCGCCACTTGGAAGTGAATTACACGGCCATCGGAAGGGTTAACGCTCTACAACTCCTCCGGTTAACTGGTTCAACGGTTTCCTTGGTTGCTTCACTATTTTGGGCTGCTGTTTTCATTGTCTTTGCTGTATTTTCTGGTCGTTGTTTTTGGTTACTGTTTGTGGTAATTAGGGGCTGTTTTCGGTGACTGTTTGTGTGGTTTGGGGACTATTTTGGTTGCAATTTTTTCGGTGATTTAGGGGACTATTCTGGAGGCTGTTTTCGGTAATTGAGGGTGCAGTTTGGGGCTGTGCTTTCGATAATTGAGGGTGCGGTTTGGGGCTGTAATTTATGGTAATTGGAATGGGTTTTAAGGGACCGGTCAAGAAGCTGTGAGTGAGTGTTGCTTTGTCTTTGTTTGATCTTATTTTGTTCACGTTAATGGCCGACTTTGGGGCTGCTATTTGCTTTGTGGCTTTGTTATTGGCTGATCTTGCTTACGGTTCAAAGGCTTTAGGGATGTGGTTTCACGTTGGTTGATGAGTGTGTCTGTTTGTGCATGGATGTGTCGGTTGGTCCTAGTTTGTGGCTTTTTATTGTGTTGTTTTGTGATTAAGGAGCTTTGTGGGCTGTGTTAGAGAGAGACGTCTGTGTGTGAGGGTTGATGCGTGGCTTTGTTATTGTGAAGAGTCGTGAGGCGTGTCAGTGTGTGGCATAAGGTCTGCTGAGAAGGGTGTATGGCATGTGACGTGTGTGGCTGCCGAGAGAAAGAGAGAGAGTATAAGGGTTTTTTTTGTTCACTGTTTTTAGCTCGAAGAGAGAGAGAGAAACGAGAGTTGATCTAGGGTTTATTTTGTTCTTTGGTTTTTAGGAGTGAATGCTATGGGCCTTAAGAGCTTGGTTTACGTGTCTTTTTATAAGAGAGGGTTAGGGTTTTCCTTGTACGGGAATGGAATGAATCATGTAATTATGGGGGATATCTCTAATTAGTGTGTCATAAGGAAATAATCTATTCACTTTAGGAAGGTAATTTGTGGGATTTGATTTGATTTTATTTAGTTTATGCATGTGATTTAATTTAATTAGGAAGGTGATTTATGGGATTTGATTTGATTTCATTTCGTTTAGGCATGTGATTTAATTTAATTAGGAAGGTGGTTTAATTTGATTTCTTTAATTCGGGAAGGTGAGGTGTTTGGATTTCAACATGTGTTTAATGTGTTAATTATTATTTTGGATGGGTTTGAATGGGCTTGGGCATGTGATTGGAGGGCTTACGTGTGTGGCTTAGTGTAGGTTGAATGGGTTTTGGGCCAAAGATGAATTTTAAAACAAAAATCCAACGGGCAAACCCGAAGCTAAGCAAACGAATTAAGTCCAACAAGGTACTGATTTCTGACTTTTCCCTTCCGACATCCGTTTCCCGCGACTTCCGCAACTTAAAGGGTAGTGCCTCCATACGATGCTCATCATCGGGACTTATATGCAAAAATGCAGTGCCTACAGTCGCCCCACTTTGATGGGACTTGTACAGTGTGTGACAATGACAATCCTATCAAAGTTATGCATGCATTTTACTTACCTGGCTCGCCAGCTGTTGCTGAACTTACCGGTTGTTCTGAGATGCTTCAAACTGAGTTGATCTGGTGGTGATGTGCTTCAACCCCTGGGCTTTATTGAATGTGGGCTTTGTTCCTGGGCTTTGTTGAATACGGGCTTTGTTCCTGGGCTTTGTTCCTGAATTGTGTAGAGAGTGGGCTTTGTTCCCAAGCTGTTACCGAATGTCGGCTTTATTCTCGAGTTGTACTGAATGTGGGCTTTGTTCCCGAACTGTGTAGAGAGTGGGCTTTGTTCCCAAACTGTGTGAGAGTGGGCTTTGTTTCCGAATTAAGGTGAAAGTGGGCTTTGTTCCCGAATTTGTGTAGAGAGTGGGCTTTATTCCCTAACTGTTGATTGTGCGGGCTTTGTTCCCGAACTGAATTGATTGTGGGCTTTATTCCCTGGGCTGTTCCCGAAACTTGTGTTGATGTGGGTTTTATTCCCGAACTGTTGATTATGGGCTTTATTCCCTGGGCTTTGTTACCGAAGTTGATTGTGGTCTTTATCCCGAACTGATGAATTGATTTGGGCTTTGTTCCCTGGGATTTGTTTCTGAAGTGTGTTGATGTGTTGGGCTTTGTTCCGGAATGTTGATTGGGGCTTTTTTCCCGAGGGCTTGTTCCCGAACTATTATTGGGGCTTTATCCCGAACTGAAATTGATTATGGGCTTTGTTATCGAACTGTGTTTTATTCCCAACTTTTGATTATTGGCTTTGATTCCATAGGCTTTGTTCCCAAACTGGTGTGATTGTGGCTTATTACGAAAATTGATTTGGCTTGTTCCCTGGTCTTTGTTCCCGAACTTATGTGACTGTGGGCTTTGTCCCGAACTTTGATTATTGGCTTTATTCCCTAGGCTTGTTCCCAAAACTTGTGTTGATTGGTGGCTTGTTTATTCCCGCAACTATTGATTGTGGGCTTTGTTCCCTGGTCTTGGTCCCAAACTTATATGATGTGGGCTTTGCACGAACTGTTGCTTGTGGGCTTATTCCTAGGCTTTATTCCCTAAACTGTTGATTGTGGGCTTTATTCCCTAGGCTTTGTTCCCAAACTGTTGATGTGGGCTTATTTCCTGAACTGAATTGATATGGCTTTGTTCTCTGGGCTTTGTTCCCGAAAGTTTATCTTTGCCGCTTTCTTCAAAAACCCTGCGAATAAAAACAAGACAAAAAATTGCGTTCAGTGATGTGTGTTGGACAATTATGACCCATAGCGTCACTATTTGTACAGATCATGGTGTTGTTATACAAATTAACTATATGACAAGGAGATTGCACTCTAATCATTTGTGATTAGATCACCTAGATGTATAAATGATAGGAGGTCCCTATGATTAGTTCCTGGATTGAGATGATATGAGACAGTATCAGTCCTCGAAGGATTAATCATTAAATATCCCTAGTCGTAGTATTATCGAGACTGGACATCGATAATGCGGAATAGACTAGTATTACACTTGTGTGTGTTATGTGAGATCATAACGGCATAGTTCTCATATATTTGGGTATAGGATACTCATGCAAGTGTAATAGGAGGTTGTGTTTTACCGATGGTACGGAAAACAGCTTCGCTCTGGATAGACCCCTCGGAATTCCATTGGTAGTATGACTATGTGTCTATGGAAGTCCGAAATCAGGGTAGGTGTATTTGGTCTTAACCTGAGACTTGCATCGCTAATACTTGCGACAATCGGTATGCTTTAGTTTTGGTCGTCCAGGGCTTTAACCGGTTCTGTGTACGCCTCTGCTGGGTATATTGAGAATCGTAGTGTATTGGGTGTGATGTCAAGACGGAAGTATCACTCCAGTCATAGTGGAGATGATGTCACGTAGGATACGGTACTAGTGCTCTTAAGTACTGCAGTCATCGGGATATTATGACTAGGTCATGTATATCCGATTATAGAGACTAGTTACCAGACATCCGACATGTGCTTCGTACGGGGCAGACACATTCCAGCCCCAGGCCTAGCACGTGACAATCCGATACTGGATCGCAATACGCAATACTACGTATACTACGCCTGACATAGATTATATATTCCAGTAAGAATATTTCTGGAGAATTGGGTAGGCACGGTGCTTTGCTAGAAGCCAACCATGTCTTGTAAATCGGTAAGCACGTGGTACGAGGTACGCACGTATTCGGATAATCCGATGACCGTATTTACTGCCAACATATCCAGGGATCTCTTGGGTCGCTTCCCAAAGATTCACCGATGACAGTTGATTTAAATTAGAATTAATCTGGGATTAATTAAGAGAGAAAATTAATCTGGGATTAATTAGATGAGAGAAAATTAATCTGGGATTAATTGAGGTATTATTTAATCTGGGATTAAATGTGTTCGGAAGAGAGAGAACGCGATTAATTTGGAATTAATCGGTAAAATAAATTTAATAGTTAAATTTGATTTTTCTATTTAATTTATTCGTATGGGCTAAAATTAATATATCGGATATATTAATATGAATTGGATTTCATTACGAAATTAAAGTTGGACTTTAATACGAACGAACGAATTAATTTAGAATTAATTCGTAACGACGTTCGTAATATATTTGCGAGGCATCGTTATTTAATTAAATTAGATTTAATTATTTAGCGACGAAAGTTCGTTTAATCGGATTAAACGGACCGAGCCGCGGCAAATGTTCGTAGAGACATTTTGAATTTTGAATTCAAATGTGGGGCCCACTTCACACATGTCACATGTGAAGTGGTGGTTGGAGAAGTGGTTGGCATTTATGCCAAACCACTTACTTTCCAACTACTTGGTTTAGGTGAAACCAAATTACCCCAACTACATGGTTTTGGTGAAAAGGGTAAAAACCCTTTAACAAAACCCTAGCTCTCTCTCTTCACACTTGTTCACACAAAACATTTGGAACAAAAAAAAACCCTAATGGACCTCCATGGGCGTGAGCTTCATTCCTCTTCTCTTTGATTTTGTGGCAAAATCAACAAAGCTAGCACTTGGAGAAATCAACTAAGGTGATAGGGAAACAACTTCAAAGCTTGGAATCAACAAAGGAAGGATCTTGGAGATCTTCAACAAAGCTGGAATCAACAAAGGAAGCATCTTGGATCTTGGATCTCTTCTCAAAATTTTAAAAGCTCAAATCCATTCAATGTAAGTAATTCCGCAACTTATTTTGAATTTATGAACATGTTTTCATGCTTATTAGATCCTTGGCATGTTCTAGGAACACTAACAATGGTATCAGAGCCAATTTTAAGCATGAAAATTTTAGGGTTCATGAGACTAAAATTTGGGGCTTTTTTGTGTTTTGAGCATGATTTTTCAAATTGATGCTTTGAGCATGCTTAGATTATGTTAACTTAGAGTTGTGCATGATTAGATTTGAATAAAATGATTGGATCAAAAATTAAAAAATTTAAGGTGGCGAATGGCCGATATGTGCAGTGAACTGTGCAGTTTTTGATTTTTGTAACATGAAATGATGTGTTTAAATGCATGTTTAAATGTTGATTGTTGGTTTGATTGGATTAGAATCAAAGTCAATAATGTTTATGTTAAATCAAAGAGCATGTTGAGCATGAAATGATGATTTTAGGATTCAATTTGTGTTGAGCATGAAATGATGTATTTGGCTTCAATTTGTGTTGAGCATGAATTGATGGATTAAGCATGATTAATTAAGTTAATTGGTATTTTGGAAATATTGAGTTTAATTAATTAATCATGGCTAATACACTTTAATTAAAATAATTGTGATATTTGGAATATTATAATTATGTTAATAAGCCTTTAATTATGTAATGGGCTAAAAGTGTGTATTTGGGCTTAATGGGCTTGGTTTGACTAAGTTTGGTTTTGGACTTTTGGATTGGATCCAATTGGGCCCAAAACCAATTCCATAAAGTCCAAATACATCACTTGGCCCTTTAAAGAATTTAATTGGGCCTAATGGGCCTAAATTGATTTGTTGGCAATAGGGTGATTCCTATTGGGCCTTGGCATTTTGGGTTTGATCCATTATGGCCAAAGCCCATGCCTTAAGAATCAATTAAAAGCCCATTGGACTTTAATTGAAATGACATTGGATGTTATTGGGCCTTTGAGACCCATTAAGATTGGATTTGGAATCCAAGTCTTTAAGGCTTATAAAGTAAGTGTATATATTTAATTTGGAATTAAATTGGAATTAGTATTGAATACAAATAAATTGGATTTAAAGTTGTAGTTCAATATAATTCAAGAATACTTACTTTGAGTATTTATTCTTAAACGAGTTTGACTCACACAAATCAAATCGTTGTATGAACATTATATGGTCATTAATTCAAAGATTAATTAATTGGATTAGATTGATTGAATAACATGATTTGTATGAATACATGAATGTGTTGTATAAATAATGTATATCGGATGGATATTAGAAGAGCGATGGAGATGTTGGAAATTGTAATAAGTTTAGAATTTATTAAATTGGACCTACGTGTCCAGCCTTTTATCTCCTCTCTCATTGTATTTCTCTTCTCACCTATTCCCCTCAATGTAAATGAGGTTTCTTTATTGTATTATGTAATTGGGTAGAAGTTAGAATAGTTCTAGCCGGGGAGAGGAAATGGAGTGATTTGTTCTAGGAACAATTTGTGACATATCCATCCGCATATCATTATTAATTTATTTATTTATACGCGCTTTATTATGTATTTAGAATGCATGTTTAAGGGTGTATGATGATGAGACCTTAACAAAGATAATAAATTGGTTGCCAATTTGCACGCGAAAAACCCTCAAAACATATTAAGCGTTTTTCCTTCCGTTGAGTGATTCTTACTCAAGATCCAAAGTTGGCATTGGTTTGTTGGCCAAAGTCAAGACCTTTGTCAATTGCGGATGTGTTTGAATCATGAGAGTTTTGTTCCATATCGGTGTCTTGTCCAAGTTGTGATTTGTTGGCCAAAGTCAAGATCACTTCTTGTCCATCGACATTGATTACGAAGCTTTCCATGTCAATGGGTTCCGCTTAACTGGGATCATTAAGTTTGTTGTGCCAAAGCCAAGGCTTAGTTGATTCAGAGGAAAAAGGTTAGGTAATATATTCGATATATTGGCATATATAAGATATATGTTTCGGACTTGGATGTCCACCTACTGGATCTAGGAATTGGATGAGATCCAATTGATCTTAGAGATCTACCTAGTTAAGTATCATACATTTGTTGGCCAAAGTCAATGTGTGTTATTTAACGGGATCCTAGCCCACTAGGAAACTGGGTTTCCCGAGTACTCGACAGAGGGTTAGAGGCTCGCCGAAAAATAGTGGGAGGCAAGTATTAGATTTGCAATATTCGTTTAGTTACTTGCCATACGCGCTCAATCAAATATCATTCGTCAAATATTATTATTAGTTGGACTAATATTAATAGTTGTTTTTTTTAATTTAACAGTTGGACTGTATTCAAACTACTTCATTTATAGTTGATTATATAATTGGATTATAGTAATCAATATATTTGGATTTTACCAATCATTATAATGATTATATAATTGGATTATAGTAATCAATATATATTTGATTTTAACCAATAAAATTGTAATAAGTTATATAGTTAGACTATAGTAATCATTACATTAGATTGTACCTGAAATCGTTGATTAAATAGTTGGACTATTAGAATCAAGATTAAATTGAAAGATTAGTGTTTAAAACATTATCCTAGGGAAAATGTGTTTAGACGACTTTAATTTTCAAATTGGGAATAAATTTCAGGATAGTCCTGAAACTAAGAAGTTACTTTATTTGATAAATAACATCTTAGGCCTAAGCCCGGAGTTAAGCAAATAGTAGAGCATGATCTTTGGAAGATTCATGTGATGATAACTTTAATGCTTAATCCATTATGCTTGCCATAATGACTCCTTAATTTCTAATCAGAACTAAGGATTAGATCCTTAAAGTATGATATGAAATTGAAGGATCTTCATAGATCTATTCTTAGATCTTAGAAGTATTAAATTGCAATAAACAACTCTTGGAGAGTTAATGACTATTCTCAAGGAGACCAAAGTCAAAGTTTGCAATAAGGCAAGTAGCGCAAGGCGCACCTTACTTCGATATTCTAGAAGGCAAGGCTTGGCCAAAGACTTCTGGAATATGAAAAGGGCAAAGGCAAAATCATTATAATCTTCTAGGAAGATAAAGGACATATCCCAAGATGTCTGCCTAATTGTGGCAAACGGGGTCATTGAAGCATGACTGCCGTATGGACAAAGCAGACATGAAGGAATTGAAGACGAGCAAGGCTCTGACTTCAAATATGTTTGTCATAAATATGTTCACTACTAGTATTAAAATTGGATTTTAAATACTTAGTGTGATATATAATATGCATTGATGTGCAGAATCTGCTGTGAGCAGGATACTGACTTCAGTTGAGATTAATCTGCGAATCGGAAACGGGACGACAGTCGCTGTTTCAACCGTAGATACCTAAGTTTAGGAACTACCTTTGGGTGTGTACTTAAATTAGGAAACTGTTATAATGTAACTAGTTTGACTAGAAACATTATCTCTATATCGAGTATAACTCGTTGCGAGTATACCTTTATATTCTAGAACACTAAAGTGTTTTATTTTATAAAGATGATATTGAGATAAACACATTAGATGTGAATAACAGTATTTATATTTTGAATATAAATAAATCTCAAACATATAACATGACAAACAAATAGCTCAAACTGATTTGATCAGATGAGACTTATTTGTGGCAGTGTTGTCTGGGACACATTAAACAAGACTCGTATATCCACACTTTTGAAGAGTGGATACTAGGACGGATTTGATTCCATTCAAATGATGTCTACGAATCTAGTTTATTAGGTAAAGTACCTAAAATACCTTTTACTTGGTAAAAGTGTAAGTGCCACCGATCTATTAGCCCTGTTCATAGTGACGTAAGTGGGCCCATGTCTAGCTAGGCTAGAGGTGGATATGAATATTTCGTGACCTTTACGGATGTGGCATCGCGTTATGGTTGTGTTTCTTTTGAAAACACAAATCGGAAACTTTTAGAGTTTCGACACGAAATAGACGAACAGATCGGCTAAAGTATTAAAACATCACGGTTTGACCATGATGAAAATACTTAAGCAATAAGTTTCTCATATACTTGAAAGAGTATAGTATTCTTTCAATGAGGACTCCTCCCGGAACACGTCATTTGACGGTGTGTCCGAACGGAGAAACCAAATTTTGTTGGACATGATAAGGTTAATCATGAGTCGCTCTGAGCTACCATTTTCCTTCAAAGGGATAAGCATTAACAGTGCAATACTTATTTTGAATAAGGTTCCATGAAAATCTGTTTGACAGATTTCATATTAGATATGAACAGGAAAGAAACTGGGTTTTCTCACTCCTGATGATTTGGAATGCTAGGCATATGTTTGGATGATACCAAACTAGAACCCAAATTGGATAAGTGCCTAATTGTAGGTTATCCTAAGGAAACCAAAGTATAGTACTTATACAACTCACATGAGAACAATGTAATTGTTGCTCACCATGCGTTTTCCTAAGAGGAATACCGATATGCAGTGTGTAAGTGGGAGGATAGTAAAACTCGATGAAAATCGGAGTATACTGTTCAAGGCACCTAGTCCTTAATGGAACACAAACAGTTCATCAAGGATGAAACTGTACCAATAATCTTCGAATACACAAGAACCGCGTAGGTCGGAGAGAGTCAGAAAACAACCTGGGGTATGGGTTTCTGATCTCACCTCATAAAGATGTCAATCTTATTGAGGAATACGAACTGACTACGTATGAGGAAGTGATACAAGGTATCGACTCCCTATTATGGCAAAGTGCCATGAGTCCGAAATGGATTCCATGTATAACAACTATGTTTGGACACTAGTTGTTGTACCGCAAGGCATTGTGCCTATTGGTACTATATAAGTCTTCAAGGAAGACATACATGGATGGCAACATACCAACGTACTAAGCTAGGCTTGTAGCGAAAAGGTATCGTTATCAACATTGTGTTGATTACAACGAAATCTTTTACCTGTTGCCACGTTAAATCCATTTGGATAATGCTTGCTGATGCTGCATGTTTCATTCATGAAATATGGCAGCTGAACGTCAAAATCGCTTTCCTAAACGGAAACCTTTTGGAGGATGTTTACAACATCCTGACGGTTTTGTCGTACCAAAACTAGCAAACAAGGTTTGCAGGTTATTCGATCCATGTTTGGATTGAAGTAAGCATTAGGTTCTTGGAATTATCGTTTTGATGTAATCATAATGGTGTATGATTTATTCAAAACGAATATGATTCTTGTGTATATAAGGAGGTTAGTGGGAGCGCACTGACAATGATGTCCTAAATAATGATGATATGTCATTTCTTGGAAATGATATTCCCATATTACAATCGGTGAAAGCTTGGCTTTCATGAAAATTCTCCGTAGAATTCTTGGGAGAAACAACCTTTATTCTAGGAATAAAGATCTACTGGGATAGATTTAAAGTTGTTAACACTCTCTGAGAACTCGTACATTGAAAAATGTACGTGACCTGGTGTCTCATACGCTTTGAGCATATGGAGTCACAAACAGGTCAATCCAAGTGATAGTCACTGGATTGATATTAAGAACATCCGTTAGTATCTTAGAGAACTAAGGATGATGTCTTAAACTATGGAGATGGAGAACTTGAAGTGACTGGGATCACTGTGCAAGTTTCCTAACCGATAAAAACTTAACTAACGGTACTATACAGTTTGAATAACGGAACAGTGAGCTGGAAATCTTCCAAGCAAGATACTGTTACCGAATAAACAACAAATGCGGGTTATTGCTGCTGGCTGAGGCAGCAATAGAAGCCATCTGGGTCCATATAAATCTAATTAGATTAGATATAGTTCTGTTAGCAGCTGAGCTAGGCGTCAGCACAGGCTAAAGAATTAATGGTCTCATCAACGATCCAGATATATACTTCGACTATTCATCTGATTCGTTCGGATCATACATCGTGGCGATGTGATGATCGAATAAATCGCATCAGACGATAATCATACAAATCCGCTGACGAAAGCCTTTCCTCAGCAGTTTGAGCGAACCGTACATAGTTCGGGTGTAAGACACTCGAGTGACTGGCTATAGGCCAAGTGGGAGATGTTGGACAATTATGACCCATAGCGTCACTATTTGTACAGATCATGGTGTTGTTGTACAAATTAACTATGTGACAAGGAGATTGCACTCTTATCATTTGTGATTAGATCACCTAGATGTATAAATGATAGGAGGTCCCTATGATTAGTTCCTGGATTGAGATGATATGAGACAGTATCAGTCCTCGAAGGATTAATCATTAAATATCCCTAGTCGTAGTATTATCGAGACTGGACATCGATAATGCGGAATAGACTAGTATTACACTTGTGCGTGTTATGTGAGATCATAACGGCATAGTTCTCATATATTTGGGTATAGGATACTCATGCAAGTGTAATAGGAGGTTGTGTTTTACCGATGGTACGGAAACAGCTTCGCTCTGGATAGACCCCTCGGAATTCCATTGGTAGTATGACTATGTGTCTATGGAAGTCCGAAATCAGGGTAGGTGTATTTGGTCTTAACCTGAGACTTGCATCGCTAATACTTGCGACAATCGGTATGCTTTAGTTTTGGTCGTCCAGGGCTTTAACCGGTTCTGTGTACGCCTCTGCTGGGTATATTGAGAATCGTAGTGTATTGGGTGTGATGTCAAGACGGAAGTATCACTCCAGTCATAGTGGAGATGATGTCACGTAGGATACGGTACTAGTGCTCTTAAGTACTGCAGTCATCGGGATTATGACTAGGTCATGTATATCCGATAATAGAGACTAGTTACCAGACATCCGACATGTGCTTCGTACGGGGCAGACACATTCCAGCCCCAGGCCTAGCACGTGACAATCCGATACTGGATCGCAATACGCAATACTACGTATACTACGCCTGACATAGATTATATATTCCAGTAAGAATATTTCTGGAGAATTGGGTAGGCACGGTGCTTTGCTAGAAGCCAACCATGTCTTGTAAATCGGTAAGCACGTGGTACGAGGTACGCACGTATTCGGATAATCCGATGACCGTATTTACTGCCAACATATCCAGGGATCTCTTGGGTCGCTTCCCAAAGATTCACCGATGACAGTTGATTTAAATTAGAATTAATCTGGGATTAATTAAGAGAGAAATTAATCTGGGATTAATTAAGATGGAGAAAATTAATCTGGGATTAATTGAGGTATTATTTAATCTGGGATTAAATGTGTTCGAGAGAGAGAGAACGCGATTAATTTGGAATTAATCGGTAGAATAAATTTAATAGTTAAATTTGATTTTTCTATTTAATTTATTCGTATGGGCTAAAATTAATATATCGGATATATTAATATGAATTGGATTTCATTACGAAATTAAAGTGGACTTTAATACGAACGAACGAATTAATTTAGAATTAATTCGTAAACGACGTTCGTAATATATTTGCGAGGCATCGTTATTTAATTAAATTAGATTTAATTATTTAGCGACGAAAGTTCGTTTAATCGGATTAAACGGAACCGAGCCGCGGCAAATGTTCGTAGAGACATTTTGAATTTTGAATTCAAATTGTGGGGCCCACTCACACTGTCACACATGTGAAGTGGTGGGGAAAGTGGTTGGCATTTATGCCAAACCACTTACTTTCCAACTACTTGGTTAGGTGAAACCAAATTACCCCAACTACATGGTTTTGGTGAAAAGGGTAAAACCCTTTAACAAAACCCTAGCTCTCTCTCTCACACTATGTCACACAAAACACACTTGGAACAAAAAGGAAAACCCTAATGGACCTCCATGGGCGTGAGCTTCCTTCCTTCTCTCTTTGATTTTGTGGCAAAATCAACAAAGCTAGCACTTGGAGAAATCAACTAAGGTGATAGGGAAAACAACTTCAAAAGCTTGGAATCAACAAAGGAAGGATCTTGGAGATCTTCAACTCAAAGCTTGGAATCAAAAAGGAAACATCTTGGATCTTGGATCTTCTTCTCAAAATTTTAAAAGCTCAAATCCATTCAATGTAAGTATTCCGCAACTTAATTTGAATTATGAACATGTTTCATGCTTATTAGATCCTTGGCATGTTCTAGGAACACTAACAATGGTATGCATGATCGCATGGAAGTTATTTCCTATTACGAGGGTTAGGTCTTGCTGGTGATTTTTTAGCGCCCTTGCATATCCATGTATTGTCGCCCCCTATAAGCTGGCTTATAGTTTCTTTCTGTCAATTCTCTGCTATGATTTCTCAGTTTTCCTTGGTCCCTTCCGAACCTGTTCCATTCGGGAGCGTCCCATTCCATGCATCTGATGTGGGCCCGACCCATGCTCCATTCCCGGAGCGCATTACTGGCATCTGATGGGGCCTCGAACCCTATGCTCCATTCCCAGGCAGTGCCATTCCCGTCATTTGCTGATGTGGGCCTCGACCCATGCCTCCATCACGGAGTGCCATTCCCGGAATCTGATGTGGGCTCGGCCCTAGGACTCATCCAAAACTGATACTGATTGATATGTGATGGTTCATTCCAACCGTGCTGTATGAGAAATGGTGACTGGTCGCCCCCCAAGTTCTCGATTAATCTTTCTGTGATTTGCTACTTTCATTTAGGTCAAGGTAGATTCTTGAGTGATGTTACACCCACATAGATACTGCCTCTCTCGATGAAATCCCGATAGCTAAACTATTTTCGTCCTCAAATAATGCTTGAGTGTGAAACTAGGGAACTTCAAAAGTACTGATACAACTCAAATCCGACGTTTGAATAAATGATTGAACTAGCTCCAAGTATGTGTGGGCAAGGTTGTTCAAGCTTAATCATAAAAAGCCAACTCGATGATTTCTTCTCGAAGAATGGGATCAGTGGTCTAACCAACCTAGAGTCTTGGTCATGCTCTGCAATTACTTCCTCGTACTCAAATGTGTGAATGGCTTTCTTCCTCTTTTCTTTTGTCTCTTTCATCTTTCATCATATTAAATTTTTTTTGACACACCTACCATTTAAGGTAGCATTTCTCTCATGGTGGTCCTAATACTCGCTAGGTAGCTTCACGCTTATCAGTTATAGGTGGTTTATATTTTCTTTCTTTAGAGGCTTTTCTTTGGTTTCTAACCATACCATATATCGTAATACAAGTAAGTAAGGATGGACATCTAGCGAATGGTCATTCATCGATCCTCATTCTCTTCAATTAGTCACCTTGGACTACTCAGGCTTTCATGCTAAGATCCCTATAATTAAGTGCTGCGAGTCTAACCTAAATCAACTACTTCAAAATATCAGATGAAAGTACCTCTCGCACTATCGTTTCTAAGGTTTCACCCTGAAGCAAATATTCATCATGGGACCCATGCTTAACTATTGAGGAAAAGACGCGAACAAGTAAGCAAAATCAATGTCTTTATTATTAAAAATGTAGGATTGTAATCAAATAAACCAGAAAAAAAATCTTCATAGTCTACAGCAATGTCTTCTTCCTCAGGCTATGGTTCTTTACTGCTGTCATCCCCTATACCCATGCAAAAAGCTTTTTGGTTGAGACTTTGGAGGACAAAGCTTTCGGGTAGGCCGGAGTTGATCATGTAGGTGGGTGGTGGAACAGAGTGATAGTTGGGTAGAGGATTTCTGTGTGTGTTGGGTTGTTCTTTTATGGATCAGGTATTTTATAGGCGTCAATGAGGTTTTGGATCTCATGCCTAAGCGGGCGCAGTTGTCGGTGTCATGGCCTTTTTCCTGATGGAAGTAACAGTACATGTTTAGGTGAGGTGAAGGTGGCACATGGTTTGGAAATGGTCTAGGTTCTAAGGGTTTTAGGAGCCCTTGCATCTTCAGCTTTTCAAACACCTTTGACATAGGTCTACCAAGATTGGAGAATCGTCTGTTCTGACGGCAACGATCTTAGCAGTAGCGGGCTTGGTCTCGAAAGCCCTCAAAAGTCCTTCTATTTTGGCCATAGAACTTTCTGTTTCTCAACTTCTTCCTCTTCAATATCCATAACAGTCTCCCTCAACTGTCGAAAATCACCAATCATAGAGGTAATCCTCCTCAGCTTGCCGTAAATAGAGGGCTTAGTACCCTTGATGATCATCTTGAATGATCTTCTTCTAGGGCTGAGTCTGCATTTTCAGAAGCTGGCTTCTCCAACGATCTCATAATCCTCGAAGCTCTCCTCCGGCTTCTGTTTGGTATTCTCCAAGTCGCGAAGCGACAAGTCTATCTCCAAATTTTGTGACAATGGTTCAGAAAGGCCTCTTCCAATGCCCTCCAATCATCATTGACCTTCTCTCAAGGCCATGATACCATACCACGGGTGCTCCCTCAAGCGACATCCCGAACATTTTTAAACCTGACGCTGCGACAGGCCCACTGAACTCATCACAGAAACATATTATCAGAGATGGACCCTCAAATCCCCATTCCCATTGAACTTGGCTTGTCAGAATCTTGAACTGAGGCGACAGCTACTCTTCAAAAGTCATTGCCTCATAGTCTAGCAAATCTTCATGTTTACCCCTCATCTTGCGGGTAACCGATTCTACCTGATCTCAGAGTTTCCGCAATTCGGCTTGGGACCCAGCTATCCTTCATGCGGCGTACTCAGCCACATCATCATCGAAGACAGAGATATCATCACTCAACCTGTTTGGAGGCTCTTCACACCTCACATTCTCAAAGCCTCCCCCAGCACGGGGCACAGCAATATTAGCCATAGCGGTGGTCAAATTTTACAGTTTCTCGGTAACCTTAGTGAGACTTGTTTCCAGCTGATCCCATACGGGATACTTCGTTCTCTGATTCGCTCATGTTTGCTGACGGCTTTTTGACGAGTCTTACCTCTTCCCAAACCCAACAGGTATCTATGGTGTCTTTTAAAACTTTATGTTAGCATGTATGCGTACGATGCATGGAATATATAAGTCGGCCCATTATCATTCCAAAGCATTCAACCATACTATTGCGTGGTGCAAACTTGTCCCAGTTGAAAAGGCCCAACATGTTTATTTTTGCGATAACATGGCTAAACAACTTCAAATGATGAGGGGCCTAACACAAAATGGCCCTTTGGCATTTTATGTGCTTTTGGCCCATTTTTCATAAGGCACGAACCCGTCCCAGTTTAAATGGCCCAACAAGCCCATACCTCATGAAAAAAGGTCCAACTGAACCCAAATGACGATGGTCCCAAACGTAAACATAAAGGGGTGTTTTCTATCGGTCCTACAACTACGGTTCACATATGGATTTATGGGGTATAGACAAGGCTCCGTTGGCGAAGGATTGCCCACAAATAGGACTCCCCACTCAAGGGTTCGAGCGACCAAGTGAGCACATCTTTTTTATACTTTAAGGTACATGCCAACGAGTTATGGTGCATGACTTACTGTCAAATGGATTTCCTATTGAAGATTCCCCATAGAGAGGGTGGAGCGAACTCTCTTAAATACCCAAGCCTCTTAGGCTCTTATCGCCTTGGTGACAGGAATAAACAATAGGTCCACCAAATTAGTCCATCACGGTAAGCATCGAGTAAATGATTATCTAGGTGCCTTCACAGCTTTTCCTTATAGAAAGGTTTTGAATGAAGGAGGACACCAAACCATTACCTAGCTCTAATATTGCCTTTGATTTAACCCATTTAACCCACAATAGACACAGTTAACTAAAACAAAATCGCAAACATTACAAGGCATTATTTCTGGGTCGATTCTCTTTCCCCAGTGGAGTGGCCATAATGTAGGACACAGAAATCGGCGACGCTGTTCCAGGCTCGCGGCCCGGTAAGGAATACGGAGTAGCCCATGGGGGACTAAACCGGAGAAATAAAATGGAGTCGCCACCCAGTGTGAACTGGGAAAATGATTTAAGGTCGCACTTACCCCTCGCAAGGGAAGACCTCAAACTGTTGGGTTCAGAATGGTCTCTTACTTATGCCCCTTCTAATGAATGGATTTATGTGATAATATAACCAAGTCTAAGCAACATACATACGCAAGAATAAGCTACATCTAATTTCGCATACAACCTATATCTAAGTTTGTATACAACCTATATCTAAGTTTGCATACATAAAAGTAAGTCGAATAATGGCAATCACACAATCTCATGGACACATTAAATGATAAATACGGAAACATAAATAAATAATCTATTGTCTAAACATAAACATTGAAGAGATATAATTAAGCTCCTAGTGTGAAAGAAATAACTAAATCATGCATAAAAAATAACATAATATTTCTAATAAACAACGAATAAACACAAGATTAGATGAAACAAAATATGTGTGTTTCTCAAGTGGTACGTGGAATTGTATCCCAAGTTCAGACCGCACTACCGTCCATTCGGATTCGGCTACGGAATTTACGTTTGGGTTTCCATCTGATATACCACAAGAGATAGCACAAAATCATTCATCCCATGGCCACAACATGCATAAATCAACAATACTCATGCGAAGAATTACTAATAAATAATAAAAAATGAACGGGAATAAATAAAAGGGTGCCCTCAATTCTTACCTGTTAAGTCGCCTCTTGGAAGTGTGTTACACGGCCGTCGGAAGGGTTAACGCTCTGCAACTCCTCCGGTTAACTGGTTCAACGTTTTCCTTCGTTGCTTCACTATTTTGGGCTGCTGTTTTCTTTGTCTTTGCTGTATTTTCTGGTCGTTGTTTTTGGTTACTGTTTGTGGTAATTAGGGGCTGTTTTCGGAGAATATTTGTGTGGTTTGGGGACTGTTTTGGTAGCAATTTTTTCGTGATTTAGGGGACTATTCTGGAGGCTGTTTTTGGTAATTGAGGGTGCAGTTTGGGGCTGTGCTTTCGACAATTGAGGGTCCGGTTTGGGGCTGTAATTTACGGTAATTGGAATGGCTTTTAAGGGACCGGTCAAGAAGCTGTGAGTGAGTGTTGCTTTGTCTTTGTTTGATATTCTTTTGTTCAAATTAATGGCCGACTTTGGGGCTGCTATTTGCTTCATGGCTTTGTTATTGGCTGATCTTGCTTACGGTTCAAAGGCTTAGGGATGTGGTTTCACGTTGGTTGATGAGTGTGTCTGTATGCATGGATGTGTCGTTGGTCCTAGTTTGTGGCTTTTATTTGTGTTGTTTTGTGATTAAGGAGCTTTGTTGGCTGTGTGAGAGAGAGACGTCTGTGTGTGAGGTTGATGAGTTGTTTTGTTATTGTTGAAGAGTCGTGAGTGGCATGTCAGTGTGTGGCGTGAGGTCTGCTGAGAAGGGTGTGTGTGGCCTGTGACGTGTGTGGCTGCCGAGAGAAGAGAGTATTAGGGTTTTTTTGCTGTTCACTTTTTTGGCTCGGAGAGAGAGAGAGGCAAAGAGTTGATCTAGGGTTTATTTGTTGTTTGGTTTTTAGGAGTGAATGCTAGGGGTCTTAAGAGCTTGGTTTACGTGTCTTTTTATAAGAGAGGGTTAGGGTTTTCCTTGTACGGGAAGGGAATGAATCATGTAATTATGGGGGATATCTCTAATTAGTGTGTCATAAGGAAAGAATCTATTCACTTTAGGAAGGTAATTTGTGGGATTTGATTTTATTTTATTTAGTTTAGGCATGTGATTTAATTTAATTAGGAAGGTGATTTATGGGATTTGATTTGATTTCATTTAGTTTAGGCATGTGATTTAATTTAATTAGGAAGGTTGTTTAATTTGATTTCTTTAATTCGGGAAGGTGATGTGTTTGGATTTCAACATGTGTTTAATGTGTTAATTATTATTTTGGATGGGTTTGAATGGGCTTGGGCGTGTGATTGGAGGGCTTAGGTGTGTGGCTTAGTGTAGGTTGAAGGGGTTTTAGGCCAATGATGAATTTTAAAACAGAGATCCAACGGGCGAACCCGAAGCTAAGCAAATGAATTATGTCCAACAAGGTACTGATTTCTGACTTTTCCCTTTCGACGTCTGTTTCCCGCGACTTCCGCAATTTAAAGGGTAGTGCCTCCATACGAGGCTCATCAACGGGACTTATATGCAAAAATAAAGTGCCTACAGAGTGCAAGCGACGAAGAACAAAAAAGGCTAAGCCAAGTCTGGGCGTGAACAGTCTACCACCTCGCGAATAAGGGATGTAATGGAATCTTGAGTCATGGGATCAAAGAAAACTGAGCAAACACCAGAGTAGAATTGACAGAAAGAAATCGTAAGCAGGCCTAGGGGGCGATCAAAGACTTTCGTAGGCAAGGGGCACCAAAAATCACAAGGAAGGCCTAACCCATCAGAATAGGAAATACTTCCATGCATACATGCATACATGTCACATACATACAATTTTTGTTTTGTGTTCGCAGGTTTTTAAAGAAAGAAAAAGGAAAAAAGCGGCAATTACGAGCAAGTCAGTAACGGTTCAAAAATGAGCCATCTCTCCTCATGTAATGGTTCAAAAATGAGCCATCTCTCATCAGTAACGGTTCAAAAATGAGCCATCTCTCATCAAGTAACGGTTCAAAAATGAGCCATCTCTCATCAGTAACGGTTAAAAAATGAGCCATCTCTCATCAAGTAACGGTTAAAAAATGAGCCATCTCTCATCAAGTAACGGTTCAAAAATGAGCCATCTCTCATCAGTAACGGTTCAAAAATGAGCCATCTCTCATCAAGTAACGGTTCAAAAATGAGCCATCTCTCATCAGTAACGGTTCAAAAATGAGCCATCTCTCAGTAACGTTTCAAAAATGAGCCATCTCTCATCAAGTAACGGTTCAAAAATGAACCATCTCAACTCAAGTAACGGTTCAAAAATGAACCATCTTTCATCAAGTAACGGTTCGGGAATGAACCACCTCGACTCAGTAACAATTCGGGAATGAACCATCTTTCATCAAGTAACGATTCGGGAATGAACCAGAGGTCAAGCACCTCACCAACACATCAACTCAGTTTGAAGCATCTCGCAAACCAGCAGGTAAGTACGACAACAGAAAAAACAGGTAAGTAAAAATGCATGCATAACTTTGATAGGATTGTCACTGTCACACACTACAGAAGTCCCATCAAAGTGGGGGTGACTGTAGACACCTGCATTTTTGCATGAAGCCCAATGATGAGCCTCGTATGGAGGCACTACCCGATAAGTTACGGAAGTCGCGGGAAACGGACGTCGAAAGGGAAAAATTTAAGAAATAAATACCTTATCAATTTTAACTCGCTAATTGACCTCGGGTTCACCCGATTTAATCTCTGTTTTAGAAAATATTAAGCCTCGGCCCAAAACCCTCGCACCCATCCAAAGCCAATTTCGCCCAAGCCCAATCAAAATAATTAAAACATTTAAAACACATGTCACAATTAAATTAAATTAAATTAAATCCAATTAAAATCAAAACAAATCTCATTCCTAAATTAATCAAGTCTCCTTCCTAAATTAAATAAATCACCTCCCAAATTAAAGAAATTTCCCCACCAAAAATATAAATATTCTTTCCTTAAATAATTAAATTAAAAACACCCATAATTGATTGATTTGTTCCCTTTTTTAAGC